>PVIR01042621.1:0-12134 GCA_004026965.1 Petromus typicus | reverse complement strand
TTTGTTAAAGAGGCTATCTTTCCTCCATTGAGGATTTTTGGCTCCTTTGTCAAAGATGAGGTGGCTCAGTGTATCTGGCGTAGTTTCTGGATCTTCTAGTCTACTCCATTGATCCTCGGGTCTGTTACTTTGCCAGTACCACGCAGTTTTTATCACAGTAGCTTTATAGTATAGTTTCAGGTTCGGAGTTGTGATTCCCCCCACCATGTCCCTGTTGCTTAGAATTTCAGCAGCCCTTTTATCAGCACTGGCTGCTTCACTGTGCCTAGCTATGCTACGAACCCCAGCTCTTGCTGTACAATTATGAAACCAACTCTTACCAGTACAAAATATTTTACTATTACCACTCATTGATGTCTTATTTTTTAAGAGCCTTTCATGTATACTTCTAGCTTTTTGAGAAATTATAGACTCAGATACACAATAACCTCCTGTCTGCTTTTTGTTTATTCACACTAGTAGCAGCCTTTCTACCTCATTTAACACTGTCAAATGTGGCTTACTGCTCTGACTTACACCTTTAGTGACACTAGCTTCCTTATAGAAATCTTCTCTCTGTAAGATTGTGAAGACGGAGGATTTTGACAGGCTGCACATATTAGGGAGATCAGTCATATGGACACCACTCATATTTCTTAAAACTTCCTTCTTCCTTTCAGCTGTGATTGCTTTCTTTACCTTCCCTTCCTTCCTTAGCTTCTTATCTAGGCTCTTGTGGGACATTTTGAGAGAAGAAATTGTAGCAACTATATAGAGCACTGACTGAAATTACATCCATAAACACACACATCTGGGCTTGGAATGATGCTTACGCATGCTTAAATATGTCTTTCTGGCATCACAAGTCTTTGTTTGCAACCACATATGGAGCCAACATTTGAGTCACAACTCATGGCTTTGCTCATAAGTTAAAATTAAAATTTCCTTTGTATTCAAATTGACTTCGTATGTGAAGTCAGACTCGAGAGTCCACTACACACATACACATACACACACACACGTGTACATGAGCGTGTGCACATGACACTATTGAGAGTAAGTCTTTAACAACAGAGGGTCAATTTTGATCCGTTATGCTCTCACCAGTTTGAACCAAATTATCCTTTCCTGGAGCAATATTCCTTTCTGACAAGAGGACATAGTGACTGTCTCTTTCTCTAGGATGGTTTTACAATGTGAACAACTGCTTCATTAGTGGTCCTGCCTCCCAAGTGCTCAAAAACTCCCAGTACCTCCCACTCAACACTTCACTAATTTTCTGTCAGCTCTCTTCTTTTCCTTCAACTGCATAGTCATACTCAATTCATTGTTTCTGGCTCCTCCCTCTCCCCTTTTCATATGCATATTTAAATTTCAGAGGATTAAGTGGGTCAAGCCCAACAATCCTTCTGTGCCCTTGGTTACATTTTCTTAACTACATTCTCCACTATTAAATTTTGCCTGCATACCCAACTGCCTTTTATTCCATTCAGGTGGTTAGTGGGCATCTCTCAAACCCTGGGTGGGTCATCTGTCCAGTAGATCCCTTCAACTACACCCAGAACTATACCAATCCAACGTAGCTGGGTATTTCTTGCTCAAGTTGACATGGTCAGTTAACTGTCACACATGCCCTCTTACTCTTTAAAGTTAAGAGCAACTTCTTCCAAGAAGTTCTTTAAGGTTAAGGGCAACTTCTTCCAAGTTCCTCTGCAGCTTTCTCATATGTATCCACCAGCTTCTCTACCCATCTGTATTGCTAAGTACCATGCCTTTCCTTAGCTCATTGTGTTGGTTCTCTATTTTAATACGACAGACTCTCCCATCTTTTTTAATCTCTCTCACTCTGGAGAGAAAAACTGAATTTTTATATCCCTAAAACTACAGTGCCTAATTAAAGTTTGTTGTTCAGTAAAGCTCTATTGAATCAATAAATCAATGAGCTGCTAGATGCTTTTCATGGAATAAGGGAAAGCTGAGGCCATAAGCATTCTGCTGATTTTCAAATACGTGTATGTACTTTATAATAGTGAGAGCCATCAGAAGGCTAGTGATTGAATAGACAAAATCCCAAGGCCCTAGAAAAGTAAGAACTGAACCTCTGGGGAAAGATTCATTGTGAACAAAGATGCCATGAGAGCCTGTCAGGGGGATTTATACATGTAAAGATACCCAGGAAGTGTTGGCAGACAAAACCGATGGCTTTCAGGATTCTGACACTAATCTTCTCATTTTTGAAACCATATTCATGTTGGATTGTACCAGTAATATTTTTGTTTCTTTTTCCAGAGACCTAGTGGTCAAGATGTAAGAGTGCTGAACAAAGGGCACTCAAGTAAATCATGACAAAGAGCATCACACTTTCTCCACTAGCACAGGGGATCAGTAAATAAGACCTGAGAGAAAGACTTATGATCACAGACAAATAAATCCCATATTTATCCAGAAGGCTGATTGGAAGACTAAGAACTAATAGAAACACCAAGCTAGCTTGCAAAGGTATTAAGGACACTCAAGTTTACCCATCATTTTCCTCATTTCCCTCCTCTAGATCACTCAAAATGAAAATACAATCTAAATATAAGCATTGAGCTTGAAATCTTAGATAAAAGACACATTCCTTAATCACCCTTTCCTAGCAGAGTGCTTGGAGCTTTCTGTGCAGAAATTTTGGAGACTGCTTTCAAGAATACTAGTTAGTGGAGGAGGGAAGCAGATTCCTGCTTCAAACCTAAAAGGTGAAGAAAGAGGCCCAATATGGGGACTTCCTGGGAGGCTACTTGCGTTTACTTTTAAAGAGCTCTTGGGGCACTGTTTGCTGTTTTTGTCACCCACTTTCAACACATGAAAAACATGCCTAGTTGTCAATATATTAAAAGTCCACATAGCACTCAGTAAATTTTATGGTTAGAATTTTCTAGCTACTTATACTAAATTTCTGTTTTTATATTCTTTACATAATCTCTAAGTTTCTTTTTGAGGTTCTTTTCAAAGTAACTAGGGCCATCACATAGACTTCATGTAGATCTTTAAAAGGAATTCTTCAAAGCAAGGGTAAGAAGAGAATTATATAGTGGAAAAAGCAATGTGTTAAAGGCCTATGAGAGGGGTCTTGATACCTCGTTCTGGTTTACTGGTTACTTGGGTCAGGCACAGTCTTTCTGGGCTTCAGTTTTCTATTTTCCAACTGAAGAAATATGGATTTCCTCTAAGGCTACTTTTGTCTTTCAAATTTAAAGGATTATTAGCTTGCAAAATACTCTCAATCTTTTTAAAAGAAAAAAAAACTTCTGTTGATGTGTTCCATATACTTCCTGACAGGCAAATGTATGACTACGTTTAAAAAATCTATTAGGTGTTTATAAAGATGAAGAGCTGTTTATTCACCAAAGGCAAAGACTATTTTCTAGTGAAACTTTCATGGATTACATTATTGTTACAGTGTACAAGGTGCCCTTTCTCACCCTTTACCAGGAGCAGAATGTGTGGAGTGTTGTATTTTCTTTCTAGTATCCGATTGCCAATCTTCTTTAATTCTATTTTTTCTTTTTTCTTTTTTGTTAGAGCAGTAAAGCATGTAAAATATTACCAGTGGCAAAACCCTAAGAGTATGCAAGATTGGTTGTGGGTGAATCTTAAATAAATAAATTCTAAAGTAAAATAATATTCACAATATCTAATAAGATCCCTTCTGATATCTTATTTTAGAGTAGTGTATTGGTCAACTTTCTTGTTGCATAAACAAAATCTCCAATGTCCACAACTTAAAGGAGAAAATGGTTTATTTGGCTCATGGTTTAACCTGTAGTTGACTGGTTATAAGGCAGAAACGTCATGGCAGAGGGCATGGTGAAGCAAAGCTGCTCCGTTAATGGTGGCTGGGAAGTAGAACAGGGCATCAGGACCAGAGGGGAAGGAGCTGAGGACCAGATGTAGACCCAAGGTCATATCTCCATGACTCACTTAGATACATCCAGAAGTATGCTTTCTACTTCTCAATTCTTAGAAGAGCACGACTAATATTTTCAAATTGGCCATATTACCAAAAATGAGATATAGATTTAATGCAACTGTAATAAAAATACCAACTGTATTTTTCACAAAACTAGAAAACACAGTTCTAAAATTATGTGGAACTATATTAGACCCAGAATGGTCAAAGTAGTCCTGAGCAACAAGAGAAAACCAGGAGGTATACAATCTCAGACACTAAAGAGCAATTCTAATAAAAAATACAGTGTGGTACAGACATAAAAACAGATGCGTTGACCAGTGAAGTAAAACAGAGGATGCAGAAACAACCCCAAATACTTTCAGCCATATGATTTTTGACAAAGGAACCAAAACATAAACTGGAGAAAAGATAGCTTCTTAACAAATGGTGCTTGAGTAGCTGGTTATTCACATTTATAAGAATGAATGCAGATCTATATTTCTTGCCTTTTATTAAAATAAAGTAAAAATGAATCAAAGTCCTAATATAAAAACAGAGACACTGAATCTACTGAAAGATAAAACTCGTAAAATTCCTGAAGACATGAAAATAGCAAGGATTTTCTGAACAGAACCCTAACTGTATAAGATATAATACCAAGAATCAATAAGTTGATTATATGAAAGTAAAAAGTTTTGTACAGCAAAGGAAACAATAGAGTGAAAAGAAAACCTACAGAATGGGGATAAATATTTTTTTGACAGATATCCCTTAGACAGAAAAGCACTATCTAAAATATGTATGTATCTCAGAAATTTAGAATCCCCAGATAAAAGATTCAGTTACAAAATGGACAAGTTTAATGGACACTTTTTGAAAGAAGAAGCCCAAATGGTCAATAATGGAAATAACTAGGACACACATGTGCAAAAAATAAATTTTTCCTCTGGTGTGAGAAACTGAAAGTGTCAATGAGGATCAAAATGTATAATAGATAGTGTAAAATAGGAAGATAAAGTTAAAAGGAGGAAGAGAAAGTAGGGTAGAGGATAGGAGAAAGGAAAATAGGGAAAGAAAAAATATGGAAAAGAATGAAAAAAATGGAATCAAAGCTTTTGTATCTAGGGAGGGGTAGAGGGGTGGGAGGGAGGGAAGGAAAATGGGAAAAACAAGAACAAAGATATATCATGTACAGGTACAAATTCTCATTAATGAATGTGATCATAATGTATACATAAAATATACCAAAAAACTTACAGGAAAAAAGAAACAACTGCAAAAATATTACCTGAAAACATGTTTAGCATTTTTGCTGTCACAGAAATACAAATCAAAACAATACTAGGAGTCCATCTTACTCCAGAAAGGACTAAAAAATTATCACAAAATTATGGGAGAAAAGGGAATCTTTCTATATTGCTGGTGAGAATGTAAATTAGTACAGCTACTATGGAAATCAATATGGAGATTCCTCAAAATAGAAATACCATTTGGCCAATTATACTTCTCCTGAGTATCTTCCAAAAAGAGTTAAAGTCATCATAATATTGTTATACATACATATCCATATTGACAGCAATACAATTCACAATAGCTGAATTATAGAAGTAGCCATATGCCCATCAACAAATGAGTGGATAATGAAAATGTGGTGTTTATGCGCAATGCACCAATATTCAACCACAAAGAAAGATAAATTTCAGTACTTCATAGGAAAATTAATGAATCCCAAGATCCTAATACTAAGTAAAATAAATCAGAAACAGATGCCAAATATCTCACTGTTTCTCTAATACAGAAAATAAATTTATAAAGAGTAATATAAAAGACAGATAGTAGGAAACGGGAACACATTATGGAGATGAAAAGGGGAGCTAGGAACAAAGGAGGGGGGAAGGTAGATAAGGAATAAAAATGACCAAGATGCAACATGGCTATGCACCAATTCCCCAAGATGAATGTAATTATTATGCATTGCTAATTCATACTAAAGATACAATAACAAGTTCATGTTTTTGCCAGACCTTAAGACACAACTATACTGGGCTGGGTAGTTAGCTCAGTGGTTCCGGCACCTGTCTTGCAAGCGCAAGGGCCCGCGTTCGATTCCCTAGTTAACCACATACCATACTGGTTTTGGAGGCTCACCCCAGCAGCAACCAGTACCACATACCACAGTGCCGGGCGTGGTGGCTCATACCTGTAATCCCAGCACTTGGGAGGCAGAGGCAGGAGGATTGTTGTGATATAAATTTGAGACTGAGCTCAGGGCCAGCCTGAACCACAAAGCGAGACCCTGTCTCAAAAAAAAAAAAAAAAAAAAAAAAGACACAACTATCCTGCGTGCAACTGAAAATATAATTCCTTCTGTACAGTTTCAATAGTTTTGGCATTGCTCAAAAGTTCAAGGGATGGGGCTGGGGATTTAGCTCAGTGGTTCTGGCGCCTGTCTTGCAAGCGCAAGGACCTGGGTTCAATCCCCGGTAACCACATACCATACTGGGTGTGGAGACTCACGCCCAGCAGCAACCAGTACCATATACCACAGTGCCGGGCATGGTGGCTCATACCTGTAATCCCAGCACTCGGGAGGCAGAGGCAGGAGGATTGCTGTGATGTGAGTTCAAGGCTGAGCTCAGGGCCAGCCTGAACCACAAAGCGAGACCCTGTCTCAAAAAAAAAAAAAAAAAAAAAAAAAAAAAAAAGTTCAAGGGAAAGCATTCTCTGAGACTCAATAAAATCTTAGCTGTAGACCTTCAAAAAGATTCTTAGGAAAATTTTCTTTATTTTTATCTTTTGGAGAGTATGTCACTAGTTCCTTTCTCCTCTTTCCTAAAATCTCCAATAAGATTAGGAACCCTTAACACTGTTTTTCTTGAGCAGTATTTCATAGATCTGGCATTTACCAAGAGTCTTATGTAAGTCTTTTAAAGGGATCTCTGAATAAAAAAAATAGTTATATTTTTACACGTCATTTTATGGAGAGTGTATTTTCCTTTATTCTAATTCTCTTGAAAGTTAATAATTCATTAATGACAGTAAAGGAGTTTCATGTTCCTTTTCCCTCACAGCTTGCTCCTGTCTTTTTATTTTTAGATTTGAATCTTTATTGGTATAGTATATATACACATCACGATCACATTCAACATTGAGAATTTGTACCAGTATATGACATGACTTAATTCTCATTTTTTCCCATTCTCCTACTCAACCTACAACTCCCACTCCCACAGACATAAGCTTTGTTTCCTTTTATTATCATCCAATTTTTCTTTTCCCTTGTTACTCACCCTGATACCCCATTTCTCTTTGAATTGTTCCTGTCTTTGTTCCTAGTCCCTAATGGAACTTGGTCCATGAAGGCGTGTGCTGATGGGCTGACTCAAACACGCTTATTTTCAGTAAGAGTTGTGGCAGTGGCATTCTGAGTAGATAATTAACTCATCTCTTAGTTGCACTTTCTTTAGTTTACCACCATGCAAGGCAAATATAATTAGGAAACTCACTTGTTAGAGCATTTAGCTTATCGGGAACTTCCATAATTTGTTCATTTTGCTGTTTTTTTCAGTTACCTATTTTTCGAGTCCACTTGGATTTCTTGGGCACAATCAAGGAATCTGATTTAGCAGTAAATATTTTCACGTTACTGCATGATAATTTCTGTTCCAAATGTCAATCATTCCACTGTCTGTCTCTTCCAATACATGCTGTTTTGTAGATGGATGTCATCTTTACTGATTCCAAAATTAAAGTCTTTTTAACAAAGACAAAAGAGACAACTTACATGAGAAATTAATAAGGGGAAAGGGATCATCCAGGATGCAGTTACATAAAGCAAAGCACTGTGGCCAGAGGAAATGAAGGTATAAAGAAAAGACAGGAAAGTCTCCTGCTGCCCACCTATCAACAAGAAGGACTGCCTCATGAAATTACTGAAGCAAGACCAACAGTGCAGGCTTTTCCCAGCCCTTCCTTGGGGGCTTGCTGCTGGTAGGAAGTGGCCTGTTCAGTGACTGCTGGAGATGGGAATATAGCTGTGAACAAGACAGACGAAAACTTCTAAAGGTAGCAAACATCCAAGAGGGGAAATAATCTCATTGGAGTTGCTGTTCATTATATCTCACTTACTTAAATTCATCTGTATACTTCTTAATACACAATTGCCGACTGCACATGTGTTTAATACTTTCCTTTAAATCACTTCATTTTTCTTTTCCAAATGAATTGGCTTAAAAGAAACTTCCTCTGCTACCCTTAATGGAAGATGAATATCAACTGCCACAAACACAAAGAGATTGTTAATGTAAACGTAAAGAAAATAAACCAATTCTATTTAATTCCAACTCAGTCTTATGATTGGCTAACGGCTAAGCCAGACTGGACCTGATATTTCTGCTTAAAAGGGAACTAGTTAATGTTACAGAGGTATCTAAGACACACTAGCATCAAAATAGAACTCTTTTCCTCTTAATTTATATGACTGAAACAAAACTGAAGAGAAAATATCTTCGCTCATGATTCAGTGTTATTCAATTCAGTTCCTAAAATGCCTATTCATTGGTGAAGTTCCAGATTTAGAAACACACTGATCTACTTTAATTCCTAAAAAAGATTAATCGCTAAAGGCAGAACATCAGTAGAAAATATACATTAAGAGAAGGCTAATTCATACAGTATTACAGAACATTTTTAGCCCTTTGCAAAATCACCAAGCAGATAAACAATATAGTAGAGCACAGTTTTCAGATAAATAGAAAATGTAATTATACAAAACTGGGTTATATAAAAATTGTTATACATTATTATAAATATTCCTAGCACGTGAAGAGAAGGAAATCTCCAGACTTGGTTTTATCACCCTGACACTAAGGTTTGGAAGTGTCCTTCAAAGGCCATGTGCCAAATGCCTGGTCACCAGCTTGTGGCACTGTGGGCAGTGAGGGAGCCTTCAGGAAGAGGGGGCTAACACAAGAGAGTTAGGTCACTGGTGAGGCCTGCCCACTGGGAGGTGGCTGCTCCATCTCTGCTTCCCAGCTGCCTCTGAGGCACAGGCCTTCCCTCCCCTGCACTGTTGAACTGCGTGTCACAGGCCCAGGGACCATGGACCAAAACCTCGGAAACTGAGCTGAAATAAACCTCTTCTTCCTTTGAAAGTGATCATCTCACTATGTTGTCACAGGGACAGGAGGCTGATTAAAACACTCAATCAAGCCCGTGAATCTATAACAATCTCCTCAAAAAGAAGATTAATTATATTGAACTACAGCAGACTCAATCATTTTCCTAACCTATCCACATATTTTTTTGCTCTAAAGTCATATCTTCAAGGAGCTGAACAAAAATGAGTTTAACATTATAGTTTTTAACTTTAAAAACTATAATTTTTAAAGCAATACTATATAGATTCAAATATGTGAGTAAAATACTTAGAAATATTACCAACCATGTTAATCTGGAAAAAAATTAAAATGTAATTTATTTATCTTTGAAAAGGAACAGAAATATTCACTTAAAATCTGTATTTTAAGGTAGGCCAGTCATCCACCAAATGGCTCTGAGTGGCTATTAGTTCTAGATGGGGGATAAGATTTTAGGAGGTTTTTATTTTCTACTTTACATATTTAAAAATAAGAAGTGTGCATGTAAATGTATATAAATTTAAAAAAGATTTTTTTCCCCAAATCAAGTGTACCTAGGAAATCAGCAGGGTGACAAATATTCTGAAAACCATTTTCCTGTCCTTTGAGAGATGCTCCCAAGAGGGAGAGTTTGAGAATGTGTAACTGTGATAAGGCTTGATTGTCTGCAAATACCTCTGGGGCTGCCAAGGGGAAAAGAATGAAATATATGGTTTGTTTGTTTTTTTTCTGAGTGCAGAATTCATGCTAACTGGCAGACATAACATGGAAGTAGATTTTTGTCTCCATTCAAAGAGCATTTTTCTTAAAAGCTGAGCCAGCATGAGTGGATCTGCTCTCCTACTAAGGAGCAGGCTCCCTCCACTTTAGCTCACAAATTCACTCAGGAAAAGGGCTGCAAACCACTCACCAAGGAAGCAGGGTTGAGATAGCTGCACAGTCACGAACAGGGGGCGGGGGGGGGAGGATCCCTGGGCCCCTTACCAATGGGAGATTCCCTGAAATGGGCTCAAACTCAGAGCTTCACTCTACATCTCATGTTTTGCCACTGACTGAAGATTTTTTTTTCCTGACTGAAGATTTAAAAAACAGAAGAGAGTTTGATTTAATGTAGGAATGATTTATGTTCTCTTGACTGCATAAAATAAGAAATTTTAAAACTTTCATGACCTTTTCATTATATAGTCTAAAGTAGACACTTCAGGGAATAATATAAAAATAAGAAGTATTGCACAATATGAATTACTGACATCATAAACCATTTAGGGTAAAGTTGCTGAAAAGGTTCATACAAGCTTTTTAACACAGAGGCAAGAAGAATTTAACTAGAGTGTGAAATATAATCAAATTAACATTTTAATTCAGATGCTCCTCTGACTCATATTTGCTAGCTTCTCTGAGCTTTTTTTTTTTTTTTTTTTTAACCAGGTGAATACTAAGGGCAAATTGTCTCTGCAATATGAAAATGTCTAAGTCTTTACAAGATAAGAACAGCTAATATTCCAGAATGACTATTAGGTGCAATAGCAGTATGTATTTATACATGTGAGTGTGTAGGAAAGTAGCATAGGGATTATTATTAGGAACACATCTGTTGGTGGAAAGTGACCATAGTAGAAACAGCTGCTAGATGTTTATTCTAAGGTAAACAGGGATAGGTACTTAGAATATGTTTCCTTCAGATAAAACACCTATCCATTTCTCAAGGAGATTGGAGTTCAGGAAAACAAATTTTTTGGCTTCTGACACAGTAATAATGAAAATCATATCAGCAAGTCAAAGTTCTGCTTGAAATCAGGCATTGCTCAGGGAATAGTGAACCAAGCTCTTAAGTTCCACTGTAGAAGATAATTCTTCAGTCATGTAATCTCACACACAAAAGTTGCCCAAAGAAAGGCCAGCATACCTGCTACATTTAGCCTTGGCATGGTGTCCCTCTGCCATGTACGATCAATGCTGATGACTGCTGGGCATGTGGCAGAGCTACTGAGATCATGTAAAAAGTAAAAATATAGCATCTGCTGAGAATGGTTGATGTATTTAGGAGTCCTAAAGGTCACTAGAATTAAGTGCTGCCCTGTGGCACAATGTTCTTTTGGATATAATTACTGAAACAAAATCACTACTAAAGGAAATAGTGTCTTTTAAAATACAGATGTTCTCTCAATCACTGGGGATCATTTAGAAAACTTTACTTTCACAAGGTTCAGTGAAAGTATCACCTCGAAATTCATTTTTTTGAAAACTGATTCTCTTGTAGAGAAAATATGTAGCAACCCTAGAAAAAGCTTTCTTTATAAACAAATTTAAAATCAAGTTATACAGGAGTTACAACAATCATAGAGCTTATGAAGAATGAACCATAGCATGTTACATGGAGAAGAGAAACCTAATGGAAGATCAAGGGGAATTTTTAATTCATTTGAAAGGATATTATATTTTTCTCTTATAAAGTACCTGTTACAAAACAGATATGGAACAGAGAACTGCATTTGACAGATACTTCCCGTGTTTCTTAGAGAAATAAACAGCAGAGGAGACTGGCCTAACTTTGTGTAGTCTTCTTAGGCTTTTCACCTTAAAACTGCTAATTAATTTTCATTAAATAGGGTGTACAAAGGCCACAGTTCCATCACTGGGGAAGCTGTGACTTCCAGGGCCATGAACTAAATCATGGGAAAGAGGCCAAAATACAACTTCAGGTGCATATCAAGGACTTCTCCACATGTATAAGTTTTTATAATGGAAATCTTTGGTTTTTCACCTGAAAATCCATCCTTCTTCATTCTTAATATTGAACAGGAATCCTGAAAGACTTTGTATAGTTACTATTCGTGGCTCAGTGTCAAAATATGAATAAAATAACTTGCAAGAAGTCAGGGTATTGGGGCCGGGGAGTTAGCTCAGTGGTTCCGGCGCCTGTCTTGCAAGTGCAAGGGCCCGGGTTCGATTCCCCAGTAACCACATAACAATACTGGGTGTGGAGACCCACACCCAGCAGCAACCAGTACCACATACCACAGTGCCGGGCGTGGTGGCTCACGCCTGTAATCCCAGCACTCGGGAGGCAGAGGCAGGAGGAT
>PVIR01042620.1:0-12150 GCA_004026965.1 Petromus typicus | reverse complement strand
GCATCTCTTGAGTGACCGGTGATGTTGAATGTTTTTTCACTTATTTATTTTCCATTTTTACTTCATCTGAGAAATGTGTATCATTTCATATGCACATTTTTTGGATTGGGTCTTTAAATTATAGGGATAGCTTTCTTCTGTTCTTTATATGTATTAGATATTAATTCTTTGATGAACTATCTAAAATTCTTTTCCACTCTTTGGGCTGTCTTTTTAACTCAGTGATTTATTTTACTATGCAAATGCTTTTTTAACAAAATGAGGTCTCAGTTATTGATTCCCTGTGGTATTTTCCATATGATCAAAGTTTTGTCCATAATGTCTTTGTGCAGTCCTATATCCTCAAGCATTCTACCTATTCTCTCATCCAGAAGATTTAGTGTTTCTTTTCTAATATTTACATGTTTGATGAATTTATTTTAGTTTAGTGCACTGTAAGAAAGTTTTTTTTAATATATAAGGGAATAATACTCAACCATAGAGAAGGATAAACTTGAGACATTTCTAGGTAAATGAATGCACCTTGAGGCAATACTCTTAAATGAAAAAAATGAACATGATGTAAATATCACGTTGTCTGTCTGATGTGAGCAACAGAGTGTAATTAAGGCTCAAAATGTATTATAAATACTGTGAAATAGAAAGAAAGTGTTCAAAATTATTCCAACTATGAGATACTTTGTTAATAAAGTATTTTGTACAAAAAAGGTATAGTATTATTAGGAAATGGGTCAAAAGATAAATTAGCAAATGAAAATATATCCTTTTAAGATCATGATACATTGTGTTTACTATTATTTTCTAATAATTTTATTATAAAATTATTTTTATAGAACTTTTATGTTTTCTTTATTAATATCTACTTGCATTATGTTAAATTTAAAAATTTTTAATGCATTAAAAGTACATGGTCATGAAACAAAGAGTCTAGATTTTCTAGTAGGAGAAGGCTAAGGAGGAAAATCAGCTTGTTTATGGAGTTGGACGAATACAAGATTTGTCTCCTCAGAACACACACTTGGAAGAGTACGCTCAAGAGAGCTGACCAGATGACAGAGGACCTCCGGACAGTTTATCTTTGTCTTTGTTTCCCTGAGGACACCACAATCTGTTCTGGTGTTGATACAGTAGAGATAGTTTGCATAATTTTGCTCCTCGGAGAGGCCTTTTGAGATTGTCTTTGGTGGTCCTGCCCATTCCTTAGAGGTCTCCAAGCAGCCACTCTGTTCTTATAGGCTGTTGAATCAGAGTATCTCGATCCCTATAGGAGCTTCCATGATGGCATATGGTCCTAAAGGATTGGTGCCCAGTATTGAAAGCAGCATGATCCCTTGAGTTTCCAAGGTTTAATGCTACAGCTAATTATGGCACATTCACCCGAAGTAATTTTTGCAACAATAAATAACATATATTGAAGACGTACTTATCTTTTTTAATGTAGTTCACACTGTCTTAACAAAGCCAGAAAAAAATTAATGCATTTAATTTCAAAGAGGATGTGATATCATTAAGCACAAATCATGTCTGAAGAGAACAGAGCTCAAGCCCACAGAATGGGTTTAATTACCACGTAGCCCTTCTCCTCATAATTCAAGGCCTGCCAGTTCAGGACATTGCCACCATCACAGCAGTCACACATGTCATTTAGAGGGAGCACATGGTCCCACAGAGACACATCCCATATCTCCCCAACAAAGGATTGTTTGGCATCAAATCTTCCTCCAAAGGAATCCTGCTCCTGACCCAGGATGATCTTTGCCTCAGCCCCCACTGTGTACCCCTTCCGGAGCCCCTTCCTCCCCAAGGGCTTCCCGTCCACCCAGAATTCAACAATCCCCGAAGTAGACTCCCAGTTCACACAGATGTGCCTTGGGTTGTCAGGGGACCCAGGGCCCTTGAAAATGACCCCTGAATTCCCAATGGAAAGCTGGTATTCTCCTGTCTTTTCAATGAAGAGAAGCAGTTCATTGTCGTGGGAGCTTGTGCTGTAAGAAAAAAGGCTGTAGGGGCGGGTGAGATCCGTGAAGGACTTAAGACACAGTGTGAAATTCTGCAGGGACTTCTTCACCGACGGGATCAGGGACACATAGGCAGTGGCTGACTCTTGAGGGAAAATAAACACCTTCTCTCTCATGTCTGCAGACAAAAGACAATGTGAGAAAAAGTTCTGTGGATGCTCTTACTTGATTTGCTCTTCCCCGAAACTGCCTTCTGATAGCGCGCTAGGGTGGATTGACTTTCTGTGTGTTTATTACCTCAGTGACTCAAGGCTACTGTTCGAGTTAAAAGGCACTTTAGGTTCAGCTATCTTGTTACAAATTGAATTAAAGATGTCCTCTGTGAGTCTGGTGTTTGGTCTTAAAGTTGTAAGACCAACTTGGGCAACTTAGGGAAATCCTATCTCTGAATTAAAAATACAGCTGGAGATACAGCTCAGCGAGAAGGACTTCAAGTCAATACTCAGTACTGGGCAAAAAAAAAGAGAGAGAAAGAAAGAAAGACAGAAAAAGAGAGAGACAGAGAGAGAGAGAGAGAGAGAGAGAGAGAAAAGAAAAGAAGGGAAAAAGAAAATTCTTTCATCAACCCCATGTCCATATTCCTTACAGACTGCATTTAGGTAAAAGGAAAAATGTCAGTCACAGAAAATGAAAACCAGCAGCTGACTTCCTGGTTTAGTGAGCATAAATAAGGGTTAAGCACGTAGCACTTGGTATTTTCCCTCCACTGACCAGGTCCTGAGATTTCTCCATTGGGACACTTGTGGCTGCAATTAGATATAATTTAATGGCATATCTTGGCTATGATGGGCCAACACTTGTAGTAAGAGCAAAGTTTGAGGAATAGAATAACATGTACACCACATGGACCAGACCATTGTGACATCCCCACCTGCCTCCCTATTCTCTGCGGCAAGTCCTGGGTGCTGGTTCGGGACAATTTTCACAGTTTCCCTGTGGCTGCGACATCAAGATTATGGAATTACTTAGCATTGACTTAGTTCCTCTTAAAACCCCAAAGAGAAGAGCAGAACATAGTTATTATGAAAAATAGATTTTTATTGCCCAGAAAAGTAAATTTAACAAATATTATGTTCTGGAAAATAAATTAATGAATAATGACTAACTGAAACAAGAGAGACATACCCTAGAAGTAATATGAAGTCTTGAGCTGAGTTCATTTTATTTCATAGTAGAACATGGGAAAACAGCATGAATTCCTCTTTCCTAGGTACAGGGCTGCTTAAGAAGTACTTACCCTGGAGAAAAGAGGGGAACCCAGCACTTGGGGAGCAGAGGCCAGGAGGAGACTATGGGTGTGTTGAGGGGATCTGAGTCTGAGCTGTCAATAAAATAGGAACTAGGAGGGTAGGAAAGGAAATCATGCATTTATACTCTGCGATCTAATTATCTCTGTCCTTGTGACTCGCAGTCTTATCAGTACACAAACCTGGAGCAAAACAACTTGGTTAACTGGAGAGTGAGATTTTGAAAAACGTACTACTGATAGAAACACTGTAGAGAAATGAGTGCCCCAAATTTCAGGGGATGAGCTTTTTCTTACTGGCAGTAAGAAAGGTGGACGTTGTGAAGAGGTGGCGGGAGGGAGGGTTGTGCAAAACACTAAAGCTTTATCATAGCTAATAAAAAAGTATTAGAACATTTAATATCATGAAATAAATTTTTCCTTGAACTGATCTCACCCAGTCTTCTTTGAAGCTCTTGGCTAGGTGGATGTCATCTTTATTCCCAGTCTACAGATGAAGAAACTGAGGCTCAGACATTAACAGCTTCACAAAAGGCCATTCAATTGTTCAGGAGAAAATGATTCTCTGATCTGAAGTTCGAACTACTTCTAAGATTTCCTATGCCCTCTCATGCTCCTCAGACTAAATGCTTCATGTGGATTGGCGAGTGGCTTCTCTAGAAGAAATCTCTCAGCCTTTCTTACTCTTTAATGTGAGTGATAGTGGTGTTCTCAGGCTACTGTTCTTTCTCCAGCCCTGGGATTCATCTGCATCTGTGATAGTTTTAAAATTATGATCTAAAATAATTTTCCTCCCCTTGGGTATAGGCTGACTCACTTGGAACAAATAGAATGCAGCAGGAGTGAGGTATGTGCTTTCTAAGATTAGATACTGAGAAAGCTGTGCGTTCTGCTCTGGGAACTTTCTTTCCGAGTTGGATCACTTGCTACAAGAAGAGTCAGCTGTGAGCCTTGTGCTGTTGTGCAGAGAGGCTGGAGTCCACAGAAAGAGCCAACTAACAGGGGCCTCTCACAACAGACAGTGGGGAGCTGGGGCTTGCAACACAGCATGCAGGAAAGAGCTGGATGCTGACTGTCCATGCGAGAGAGCGTGAAAGCAGATCCTCCCCGGCTGAGCCTTTACAGGAGAGCCCAGCCTTGGCTGATGATTGACTACAATCTCAGAATCACCAGCTAAACCCCACCCCTTATAAGATCCACAGAAAGTATGAGATGCTAAATGTTTACTGTCTCTGGCTGCCTCCTTTTGAGGTAAGTTCTCATCAGCAGCCTGAAAGCCAGCAAAAGGTGCTGTACCTTAACCACCTGTTACCCTGAGGACCTTCCCAAGTAGGTTCAAGACCAACCTGATTGTGTCACACCCAATGAGAGGGTGGAGAGGAGAAGGACACCTGGAAGAAGCTTCTGCATAGTGCTCTGTGGGCTGGTGTGCAGCAGTGGTGCAAACGGTAGCATTGGTGTTCTCGGTGCAGAGATGCTCATTTCTTGGCTTTTTATACTGTGTTCCTAGGTGCAGGCTCTTTGTGCAGGCAACAGCACAGAGTTATAAAAGCTAAATATTAACTGGAGTACTGCTTAAAAATTAACCTCATGAGTTTTTTTTTTAATCTATCGTTTCCATTGTACATCATTGTTTTCTCTTTTAATTGTTTCCTTCTGAATGGTGCTGTCCATGGGTCCCTTTCTCCCCTGGCTCCATGGATAGAGATTCCATGTCCTTCTGAAGGGACATTTATTTCTTTATTTGTTAAGAAAAAATCATGGTGATCTGGATCTTAACTGTGTTTAGGATTTTTTCTCCAGCTTGGTGCTATTGGAAGGTGATGGAGACCACTAAGAATGGGGTTGAGTGGGAGGTTTAAAGTTCCTGAAGGGAAATCCTGGAAGGGGAATGTGTCATGCCAGTCTCTTCTTCTTTCTCTGTCTTTTACTCCTGCCTACTTTGAAAAAGCAGCCTAGTTTTTCATGTAATTCCTGCCTGGCTATACTTTTTCCCTATGAAATCTAAAGCAACAGGACCTACCAGTCATAGACTAAAACTCCCGAAATTATGAGCCAAAATGGACCCTTCATCTTTTTATGTTACTTCTCTCAGGCATATTGTTATAGCAAAGGAAACCTAACTAACATACAATCAATCTACTATTAGGACTCTAAGATGAGCATATTTGTGGAAATGTAGGAGGAACCACTCTCTATCTCTTGTTTAAAGGCTAGGCTATCATCCTAATGGAATCTGCATTGATTCATGTGGCTATGGAATTCAACAGAGTTGCAAGGTCCCTTGAATGTGGCAAAGTGGAGGTCTAGCTCTTGTGGTCTCAATGAGGAAGTTGCTCATTTCTGAATAAAAGAACTCCTAGGTGCTGGATATTAAGATGATGTCCCTTATTTACAATTAAGTCATCGTTAGGAAATCAGGGGTTCACTGGGTACACTGAGCCAATCTTGAAGAGTCAGGGAACAATGTTTAGAGTCTGCAAACAATCTGTCAGTAGCAATGAAACTTTCAGAGAATGTGATGACCCCAACAGATAGCTACAGCACACTTATACATATTTCTGATGTATAAGCCTATTTACATTGTGTTTCAGTGTCTGTTTCTTCGTCTCCAATGAAGATTTGGTGAAGGTTGCTTTGTTGGTTTCTCCTTTGATGCATCAGAAATTATGCAATGTTAAAATCCAAGAACTATGGTTCAGGTATGTTTTTCCTCCAGCTTAACCCCTGCACCTATCACAATGATTGTGCTTATACTCATGGCTCCAGCACTGTTTATGGAATGAATTGCTCTGGGGTTTGCAGGTTAATGAGCAGAACCAAAAGAAGTTGTATGAGTTAATAAGGTTCTCAGTTGCAAACAACAAAAGCCACTATATTTGTGGCAGTCTATTTTTAATTTATGCTGTGCAACAAACTACACTAAAACTCAGTTTTTAAAATAACAAATATACTTAGTTCATGAGTCAGTGCTTTGGTGACTTGGATTTAGTGATTCCTTGAGTCTGAGCTGTGTGATTATCAGGGCATATGCCGGTTGTTAGAAATAATAGTGTACAAGTCAGAAATGGGGGAACTGGATTAAAGGGTGTTATGAATCTCTTTTTGTTAGATTGGCTTAATCAATCTTGGTTTCTCTCTCTCTCTTTTAATTTTAAAACCACATTCATAATACCATGAAACAAGAATCCTCAAAATTTTGAAAATGATTTTTGATGGCATATATTTTGCACAACACAAAACAAAAATATTATTGTCATAAAATACATTGCTCACATCAGTAAGTATAATTAATGCTTACATTACAAGTCAATTAAACGTATTGTCTATAGTAACATCTATTATATGTAGTGAAGAAGACAAATCATTAAATAAGTGTTTCCTACTATTGAATTAACTTCCAATTAATTATGAAATAAATAATTTAATTTATGGACATTCAAAACAAGATTTTATACATCATATTTAGGATGATGATAAAAATGTATGCATTAAACTGAAGATTAAAGGGCATAGGATTTAGCTCAGTGGCACTGCACCTGCCTGGCAAGGGCAAGGTCCTGAGATTGATTCCCAATACCAAAGAAAAAAAGAAGATTAAAATGTATCTACTTTTATTTTTTATTTATTTACTTTTTGTACTGGGGATCGAACTCAGGACCTCACACTTGTGAGGCTCTGAGCTAAATCCCCAGCCCAAAAGATTAAAATTTAACTTTTTATTATAGCAAAAGTGTACAAACATTTGATTATTTTGATTATTGTTTCTGACATTTACAGCTTAAAAAACTCCAGTCTTTAAAAATAATATTCGGCTTAGTTTCCAAATGCTTACTTTCCAAGGACTAAATTAAATTCTAAAAACAGCTTGATAGAATATTTATTAGAATATGCTATTTCTGACAATCCATATAAATATTCCAAAGACAAGATATGGGCACACATTTAAAATAGTACCATGTATTTATATGTATGTGTGTGCTACAGTATGGACATGGAGAGAAATAATCCATACACACTAAATATAGTGGTATCCTGAGGATGGAGAAATAAGGGAAATAAACAGGTGTAAATCTCCATAAATACTACTAACTGAAAAAGAGAAACAGGAAACCATAATGACAAATGTAAATATACAGTATCTAATGTATAATTTTATAACTTTTTACATAATCATTTTTATATATAAATTATTTATGTATATATAAAATATATGATTTTACATAATTATCTCTCACTGAAAAGATCATTTTTATATGAATTTTGAGTGATAATTTTTATTTTGCCTATTAAATTGTTTCAAGATGAACGTTTCTAATGCCTAGACTATTAAGTCTAGGCAATGACTTAGTAGAAGTATCTATGAAACAAATACATGACTAAGGAGAAAAACCTTGTAAAACAGTATAATGGCCCAAACTACCACCTTGTTTTGCAGTGCCGGACTTCCAGAGGAGCTGAGTGATTAGCAGGGGCTTCTGAGCCCTGATGAGAGACTTACCCACCTCTTCTCTGCTTGGAAGTCTTGGGAGGTTCCACCATCAACCCTATTTGTTGCTTCCATGTCAAGCCCACAGCAAGGCTAGACAGTGAGTATTGTTAGTCTTCTGACAAGAAAGTGTCCTCCATCTTCCTACATTTTTCCAACATCTGGAAATGCAGCTAAAATTGTCTCTACATCTTCAACAGAAACAGAGTCCTTTTCCTGGTCTGACAAGTTATGTCCCTCAGGAAAAAACAGGGAATGGGAAGTTGATGGAGATGGGGCAGCCACACAACCTGCAACAAGTGCTGAAGGAGACAAAAAGATTTTTCTTCATTTCTCTACATATTCTTCATTTACACTTGCTACTGTCAGCTGGAATAAGACTCTGTCCTTGCAGAAGAATGTAAAAGGCCAGGTGGTGGGTCTGGCCCCTTGTTGGCACTGCTGTAATCCTTAGGGTCTTCTTTGTTCTCAATATTGATTGAGGCTCAGGTAGGTATGAGGAGGAGCTTCTCAACCTATAAAAAAAGGTAGAACATATTTGGAGAAGGGTGACAGAAAATAGGACAAAAGATTTTTGAGTCCTAAGGATCCCTAAAACTGGAGAAAGAAGAGCTGGCTTAACTACTACGTTAATAACTTTGGCCCGTTTCTAACTGTGTCATCTTCAGAAAGTTATATAGTTTAATAAGTCACAGTTTTCTCTTTTGTAAAATAGGTATCTAAAAATAACAGCTACTACCTAATAGAGTTGTTATAAATATTATGTGATATTAGTTATGAGATTAGATATTGAAGATATTATATCAATGTCAGTAGTTTTAAAATAAAAACTCAAATTTCTATATGGTCTGGTCAGAACTTAACTACTCTTCTTTTCTCACAGATTTCTTAGCACAACAAAATAAAAGACAACAGGAATCAGGGAGACAGATCTTTTGCAAAGAGCAAGGGGACCCAGAGATAGAGGAAATGAGGAGGTAGGAGTAGGGAAGCGAATAAAAGGAATTAAGATATGTTAAGTACATGTGCCTATCCCTCTAAGAGGAGTGTAAAAATTATGTCCTAAAAACCTGCAAATATAAGTGATATGTTATGGTTTTCCTGCAAATGTGTGTTCTGGTCAAAGTACAAATTTTCTAGAGAAATAATCAGTGACAGAAAAATAATTTGGGTGTTCTGAAAATCTCATTCATCATGATCTGGTTTTAGAACACAAAGACTTCGTTTCATCTTTATCTGGAGAATGTCTGTAAGAATGATGACATGGATCATGTTGGGAAAACTGGATATTCACATGCAGAAGAATGAACATAGACCATGTCTCACATGATACACAAAGCTCAACAACATGGCCTAAAGACTTGACACTATAAAGCTCATAGAATAAAGAATAAGGGGATGTTGGCAATTTTTTCATATTTTTTTTAAAAAAATCACACTAATACAGGTAACATAAGCAAAACTAAGCAAATGGAACTACAAAAACCTGAAAAGTTCCCTGCTAACAAAAGAAGAAATCTATCTTTTCTCTGGTATGAGAAAATGAAGATGTAAATGAGTCCTAGCATTGTATGTTATATATTGTGAAATAGAAAATGCTCAATGTAAAATAAGGTGAAAGGGGACAATGTTGAGATTGTAACAAAAAAGTAAGAAAACAAATTTTATGTATACGGGGGGTGGTAGGGTGGGTAGGGCTATGGGAAAAAATGAGAATTAAGTTGTGTCTTATACTGGTACAAATCCCCATTATGGAGTGCAACCATGATGTGTATATTTAATGTACCAATAAAGATAAAAAAAAAAAAAAAGAAATCAGCAAAATGACACAGTAGTCTATGGGGAGAGAGAAAGCTTTTGCAAAATGTGTACACAAATAAGGGTTACTGTCCAAAATACATAAGGAACTTAAATAGTAAGAAAATACCTTAATTTTAAAAAAAAGAATTTGATACAGTAGCTCCTCAGTTCATGAGATCAGTCTTCTCCATGAGTCTGGTTGTAAAATGAACAGGACCTGAACTAAATCAAATTTGCCCGTTAAGCCAGAAGTGAATCTAACCATTGAATTTGAATCAGTTCTTGTTCAACTTCGTTTGCGACCAGAATCATGGAAAGAATCAAACTTGTGAACTAAGATACCACTTTATTTTTCTAAAGATCACATAAATGTAGCCTATGAAAAAGTGCTAAACATCACTAATCATCATGGTAACGCACGTGAAAACTGCAAGAGAGATCTCATCACATCTGTTAGGAGCATTCTAACTCCCCACCAAAAATAAGTCTTGGGAAAGATACAGAAGAAAGGGAATCTCTTAGACTGTTGGTGAGAATATGAATTAGAGAAATTTAAGGAAAATAGTCTGGTTTCCTCAAAAGTTAAAAATAGACTACCATACAGCCCAGCAATCCTTTTGTGATGCATATCCAAGAGAAACGAAGTCAGCATCTCAAGGAGATATCTGCATTCTTATGTTCATTGTAACTTTCATTACAACAACCAAGATATAAAGTTTCTCTGCCTACAGATAAATAACTAAACATTATGTTGGGGCTGGGAATTTAGCTCAAGTGATACCATACATTCCTTGGAAGCACAAAGGCCCAGATGAGTTCCATCCCTGGTGCTGCAAAAAGTAAAAATAAAAATAAATAAATACATAAATAACCTTAAAAAAAAAAAAAAGCAAATCGAGTTTCTGGTAGTGGGACTACTGTATCTGAAAACTGTTCCCCAGGCTTTACCCTGCTGCTTATAGAATTACAAGGTAAAACAAGTTCTCGGCCTCCCCAGGCCGCTGATGTGAGGAGCACAGAGTGGGGAAGAGCTGTGGAGCAGCTGGAGGAGGGCCTTGACCTTTCCCAGTGAGCCCCACCTGGCAGCTCCCCTGGCCACCAGCCCCCAGGTGCTGCAGGGACACCCTGGGGGCCCTCATCCTGTCACCTCTGCACCCCCTTAACATTACGGGATGCAGTCCACTTATGAGTATTACTGAACTTTGCAAAACAAAGCTGCCATTCGCAATAACATAAATTATCTTGTAGGAGACTCTGCCTATTGAAATAAGATGGATATAGAAAGAAAAATACTAAGTGATCTCACATATGAAGTCTTCCAAAAAAGTCAGATACACAGAGGCAGAGCACAGTGGCTCCCACATCAGAGCACAAAGGGAAAGGCAGAAAGATATTTAAATAAAACAGTATAAAATTACAGTTATGTCTGATAAATAAGTCTAAAGGTCTGATGTGGAATTATAGGGCTATAGTTAATATTATATATTAATCATGGATATATCAAAATGTTTATCCATGGAAATTATATAAATATAAGAACTACATACATTATTTTGTATACAAATTTGTGTAATAAAAAGTTATTTTAAAAAGTGAGAGGTAAAGGAGTAATTTCTTAAACAGAGAATGGTTGTGCCCCTCCATACCACTTTGTTTTACTTCTAACCCTGCCACTGAATTCCTAGGAGCTGTATAGTGAGTTATTTCATGTTTGTGTGGGATATCAATTATCTCCTTTGTAAAAAGTGTGACACTGACACACATACCCTTGCAGAAAAACAAACAACAGAAGAAACTTACACTAGTTATCTCATCTCAAGTAAAAGAGAAGAAAATGTCTCACTAGACATGCTTTAGTTGGAAGATAAAGTGTTTGGTTAGTAAATTATAGATACATGTATATTGTCAGTGTTCCTGGTGGAAGAAAGTTTTATTTCTTCTTTCCCTCCTACACAAAATGAAGCAAAAGAATGCACAATGGTAACTTCTTACCCCTCCCTTAAAAGGGATGAATTTCTGAGCAGTGAGCCTCAGTAGCTGAGATGACAGCTTTAGGGACATTAAACCAATGAAGTTAGACCCTTTTCTTACAGATGACTAAGGGTCAGGGAAGACATAACACACACATACATACTATTTAGATTACCAACTCAACTTTTCTACTTCTTACCAGAAAAGGAATGATAGACTCAGGAGAACCAACTCATAGTCCAACTGATATTATTAAAATCACCTTTATTCATAATTAGCTACTTCAGCTGTCCAGAGAGAGTTTTCTGACCTGAGAGTAAATATCCTAGGGAGCCAGGTGTGAAAAAAATAAGAAATGGGTGGAGCTTCACTAACTTTGTTCATTACACTCAGTAAATCAATTTTCAGGTCTCTGGAACTGAGTTACATAACCACGCAAGAAAGTGAAGGAATTTACTTTAGAAAGCCTTTAATTTCTTATCATATGCCAATAAATTAACACATGGCAGTAACGCCCCTTTCCCAAATACAGGAATATCTATGTGAAAATAATTAACAATGAACATATGGTCAATATAAAGTTGATCAAACACTTTCGCCTTCTCTCTCCAGATGTTGTTTACATA
>PVIR01042619.1:0-12146 GCA_004026965.1 Petromus typicus | reverse complement strand
TTATACTGGTACAAATCCCCATTATGGAGTGCAATCATGATGTGTATATTTAATGTACCAATAAAGATTAAAAAAAAGAAAGAAAATGCTCAATGTAAAATAAGGTGAAAGGGGACAATGTTGAGATTGTAACAAAAAAGTAAGGAAACAAATTTTATGTATATGGGGGGGTGGTAGGGTGGGTAGGGCTATGGGAAAAAAATGAGAATTAAGTTGTGTCTTATACTGGTACAAATCCCCATTATGGAGTGCAATCATGATGTGTATATTTTATGTACCAATAAAGATTTAAAAAATCACCTTTTCTCCAATAGGAAGAAAAATAGTGACCACCAAAGAAATCATCTACAGACTCATTTTATTTTAAATTTTATTTTTATTCTTATTTCTGCCTAAATGATGCATTCTCATTATAATATCAAAAATGAAAATAAACCAGTTCCTGCATGTGAGAGAAACACTGAACCAAAGTTTATGTTTTGAAAGGCAATAATTTAATTTGAATTTAAAAATCCTTCCATAGAGAAATCACACTATGTACGTATTAAAATATTGTGGAGACATATGAATCTCACTCCTTAAAAGCAATATCTAATGTATATAAATCTTTGAATTTTAGTATATTATTATAGTTAAGTAAAAGCATATATAAAATAAATGAAAGTGATATAACAGGCATGACTTATTACCTAGTCTCAATTTCATCAGTTCAGGATGAATTAGGCTTTATTTCCATTGGTACTGCATCTATTCTCCCTAGATTATTTTGAAGGAAGCTTCAGATATATCATTTCATCAGTAAAAATTGAGCCTGTACTTCAAAGTGGGATATAACTTAGTTACAATAACATTATATGCACCTTAAAATTAAATTAAACACTGCACATTAAAACTGCCAAAATATTTATTCTTCTCTTATAGTCTTTACATTCATGTTTTGAGGTTGAAAAATTCAAATCACTTGGAGATTTTCCACATTGAGAGTTTCACAAATTATGTTTTTGAACACCGGAATGATTCATTCTATCGTTTCATGGATAACAGAAAAAATCAAGAATAATTTAAGTATTCAACAGATGAGACTAGTTTACTGTTAACACCCACCAAATGCAGTGCTATGTACCTGAAAGTACAAGTGAAGAATTTCCCTAAGTAGGTACTACTGTGTAGTAATCTCCAGGATTTCCTGTTAAATTAAAGAGCAAAATGGAAATCTTCCCTAAATTGTCCCTATCTAAGAATGGAAAGCCAGCAATATCTGTGCCCATTTCCTAAGGTAGGGAAGTTCCATCCTGAGTCAAAATCTTGCTTTTAAAAAGGTAGTTAAATACAACAGAAAGAAACTGGTGTAGAACGGATGGAAAGATGAAAACCAGGGCCTTTTGAATTAAGTTGTTTATAACATTGCATTGAAAAACAGAAACAAAGAGTCCAGCCAAAAAATGCACGCATGTTAGCATTTTTCCATACTAATAAAAATCTGGGAGCTAATGGCCACCACTTTGAGCACTTCCAGTAATACTACAGGCCATTAATAAGATGCACTAATCTCACAATGTCTCAATAAATTTAATACTAAAATATTTATATCAGTTTTTCTTTTCTTGATGTAAACAATTTTGGCAGACTGTATTTCTCTTTAGTTTACACAAAATAAAATGTATAATCCTTAAAAATTGAATTAACATGAAACAATTGAACTTACATAATGAAACGGTTCTGAAAAAACACACAGAAAACCTCTTCTGATCAACTTTGAGACATGGTAATTTAACTATATATCCTTAAGGAATAAACCTTTAATTAGGAACTGAAGTAACTAGAAAAATAAACTTCAAACTGTTTGAGTAGTTTTATATTTGGTGATTATATTGGTATTATACTCCATGACTGGGTTGGTATAGGATAGGATAAAACAAAAGACAACTTATATTGATAACATTGAAAGCAGAATTACTTGTCTTAGTAGAAAGGAGAAAAAGTTGTAAAGTGAATAAGTTAGGCAGTAATCCTCTTCAATTAAAAGTTTGAGTATTAAATCTGATATGTTTTATTCAATAAATAGATGACAGAGATGTAATACAGAATGTATGATTACCAAAAATAACTACTTAGAAAAAAATGACCTCTTAGCAATAACCCCCAGATTTTCATTGGTAGGTAAAATTTCTCTCTAAATTATACCAGACTTTATTGGAGAAATGCTATATTCTTTGCTTACATTAAATTATTTACAAATTTCACAGACTATTCAGTCACATCAAGAAATAAGAAAGCCATTAACCTTACTAAATATCTTCCTTAACTCACTTATCATTTGTCTAGTGTGAGAAACTGAAAGTGTAAATAAGATTCAAAATGTATAATAGGTATTAGGAAATAAAAAGAAAATCTTCAAAGGGAAAGAGGAACTGGGTAGGGACAGGGAAAGCAAAGAAGGGAAAGGAAAACTGTGATGTAAAAAATGAAAAGAAGCAAAGCTTACATGTATGAGTGGATGAGAGGTTGAAAGGAAGGTGTGGAATAGGGAAAATGTGGGAATCAAGACACATAATGTGCAGGTCCAAATTCTCTATGAGCGACATGATCATAATGTATTCTCAAAATGTGCCAACAAGTTCAATTTGTCCTTTAAAGAAAGACTCTGGCAATTCGCCTGCACATGATAAGACTGTTTTTTAAAAAAGTAGAAGACGACTCTGCTTAATGTCTTTCTCCAGAGCAGCAGGAATCATTTGAATACCACTAAATAAGGTAATGAATAGAATGAATTACAACACATTAGACGTGTCTAGAGTTCACTGTCACATGGGGTAAAAAAAAAATCACTAGATTGGTCAAATTTTAAAAATACTAGGGAATAAGATCACTATCACAAAAACTGGAAGGTATAGGGGGAATGACAAGACTCTATTCTCATTATTTCTCAAGGAAGTATGCCTAGGGGTAATCAAAATTTATGAGGACAAACTTCTGTATTAAAAGTAATCCAGCAACACACAAAGAAAGAATGATATAATTAGAACACACTGATTTTGCAGAGCCTGGTGAATTAATGAATCAAGACAATGATCATCTATAGTTATTAATATTATTAAAAGAAAGAGATGGGTCTGGCATTGTGTATCTCCAATGGAGCTTTGCCACATCAATGAAATAGTCTGGGGAGAAAGAAGAAAGGAGAGAAAGAAAGAAAGAAAGAAAGAAAGAAAGAAAGAAAGAAAGAAAGAAAGAAAGAAAGAAAGAGAAAGAAAGAAAGAGAGAGAGAAAGGAGAGAGAGAGACAAAGGATGGTGGGAAGGACTGGAGGGGAACAAGAAGGAAAAAAGGAAGAAAGGAGAATTAACATCTCATCATCTGGCACATTGTCAAATCTCAAAATACTGAAAGAAATTAGTAAATTTATAAAATACAATTTGGAGTTGAAAAGCTGCTGAAATACTTTCAAATATCACTAGGAAACTAACAGAAAACTTTTCTTATGAATATTGAACATATATGTTTATGAAATCAGAGAAAGAGACAATAAACTTTGTATACATTATTGTAAAATACAACTTTCAGGTGTAGATATTCTTTGGAGATAAAGCCTATATCTAAAATGAATAAGAAGCTTAAAGTATTGTCAACGACTATGATGCTATTAAATTTAGCTTGCAAGCAATCCTAAAAACTAATCATAATGAGATCTTTCTAACGTTTTTTTTTTTTTTTTCAGGTTTAAGTTTGAAATTCAGCATGCAATCCACAACCCCATGCTGAGAAGAATAAATGTGCTGAGGAGGTGACGAGCTCTTTGTCCGCAGGAGAGGGAAAAATTGTGTCATCCATATCCTTGCAAAAGCCAGCCTGCTGGGCAGTAGCTTTGCAATGATAACTCTCTTTGTCCACCCAGTGAGAAACACGTGGCTCTACTACGCACAACTATGTCCAACACCATCTAGAGTACTGATTATCTTTGATAACAAATTGTGTGTCAGCTGGTTTATAAGAGGATATTGAGACTACAATCACACACAGAGACACACACTCCTGTACACACTTCCATTTCATATGCAAAATCCCACATTCTTAACTAGCTTTGTATGTTTGAAGCCAAAGCAACAATATAATTCCACTTGTACCAAAGAGTTAGGCATACTTAGGAAAGAAACAACTGTGCTAAATGGAACAAAGTATTTGTTTTATATAAAATACATTAATAAAGACTTGATCATTTGTTTAATGATATTCCTTTTTGTGCACTATGATTACTCTACAAATGTGACACCAAATAACTTTGCAGCCTAGAAAAAGTCACTTACCCTCTCTGACTCCCTGTTTCTTTATCTAGGGAGCCAAGGATAATTGAAATAATTCATCTGCCAATTACATCTGATTCCAGAAGGTTCTGAGGTTATGATAACTTTTTAACATCCTATTCCCACTACCACAAGAATGCCTACCTGGGTGGTGTACCCAATTGGTTATCTATAATTGTTCATTTAAGGTCATCATTACAAAAAATTAATATATTTTTCTTCAAAGTCCAAAGGCCATGCTTACTATCATATATATATTACAAAAAAACATCAGGTACAGATTCTGCCTTAGAAGTTCCACAACACAGTGATGATACAGCTAAAAGTGGGCAATTTTTAAGACTCACATATGGTAAGTGAGACACAGAGGCAAAGACAAAGTACATCCCCAGACCATTCATTTAAATGTTAATATTTAAGCTTGATCTTTAAAGATGGAAAAATTCTGTTGCATTATCACCTGTATGTCTCCATGCACTTGGCATATGTCCCCAGGAGATAGTTCTATATCTCATCAGTATTAAGTTTCTAGTGTGGTTACCTATTGAGAACTAATAATATTTCCTGTGTCCATTTAAAAGTGGAAATATTTAAAAATCATGCAATTACATAAGTAATGGACATTTTTAAATGACACAGAATAACCTTTATATGTTAAACAACTTTCCAAAATATTCCTTCCAAAAATTTTTATCATAATTTGAAGAAATTTGTTAAATTTTAATGAACTTTTACACCTAAGTTTAGATACAATTTTGGTAGCAGGTTCAGATACTCAAAACATTCTGAAAATCAGCATATTTTTGCTTATTAATTATGCAATGTTAATTTATTCTAACAATGATTGGATCCATTTATATGTGATTCTCTAAAGAGAGAAAAAAACCCTAGCTGCCTTATTGGATAATAATCCTTTACATAATTAGCAAAATGTGAAATTTAAATATGAAAGTATGGAGACAGGCAACAGTTTCAAGGATACAAAAAGAAAAAGACAGAACATATCTTAGTTTCTAAACAGGCCTCTCATTCTATTTCAGAAACAGACACAGTCATTTTTGTAGTTTAATGGCAGACTTCTCAGCCTGATCAAACCAGATCTCTTCAGTGTAAGATTTTGTCAGTTTGATCTTTCCTCCACTCTTCTCCCTCCCTCCCAAACTCATTCTACCAGACAAAACCAGAGTAAAAATAGAAAATGTGTTCACAAGCCAGCAGTCATAGACGAGTCCTTCAAAGGGCATTCAAAGCATGTAAAGGGCGGGGCTCCTGAAACTGACAGTGAATATTATGTAAATTTGGGAAGTTTTGTGCCATTTTTTTCCCCAATTACTGCCACTCTGTGGTACCCCATTACTCACAGTGTGAAACAAGCTTGAAAGTTTTTTATTATTTCAGGGGGCTGGGTAAGATCAGGTGGTAAATGAACAGGAGCTACGGTAACCAGACTCCTCCAAGGTGACTGTGAGGAGACAGCTGGAGCGGGGCTGCAAGGGGCCTGGCCTGGGGCGGCACAGAGGTCCTGGGTCGTCCTATACACCCCAGTGACCCTACTGCTCATCTTCTCGAAGCTGCCTCTATGCATTTAAAAGTTACCATTTGCTTTAATTTTTTTCTCCTGCCCTCTGTAATTCTTTAATTCAAAAATTCCTTTTCATGATGAGCTTGGAAGTACAAAATGACCGTAATTCTTTAAGTATCACATGAGTAACAAGAGGACAACAAACTTCAGGAAGAATGAGAATCAGAAATACCTGTCAATTTTACATAGCTTCTGTGAGAGAGCTGCTGATTAGATTAAATGACTTTGAAAGGACAAAATTCAATGAAAGAACTCATTATTTCTATTATTGATGGCAGTGAAAAGAGACATTTCCATTATGCAGGAAGAGAAGAGATAGAGAATTAGAAAAAATACTCCCATTAGTCTTACAATTTAATTCCTAGAAAAAAATTTGGTCATTTGCTCTTGTTTAATATTAAAACATTGGATATTTTAAAATATTTTTTTGATTTTCAAGAAAAATCAGCCTAACCATTATAATATTTATTTTCTTAAGTGCATCTTTTTTTTAAACTTTCTCAAATTATATATTTAAAATCTGCACATTGGAATAGACACACAATAAATTCACACAAAATATATTTTTAATATACACCAACAATTTATTTAATCAACCCTAGATCAACTGGCTTTTCCATGCACTGTCCAGAAAAGCAGGACACATGAGTTTCACGGTGTGTCCACATCCTTCTAGGCTTCTGTTATTTCTTTGATTAATTAAAAATACCAGTATCCTCAGGTGTTAGCATTCCTCATTAACTAGTGGCCTCACTTCAGAGGGAGCAGGTGTCTAACATGATGCAGGTGATGCTGATGATTTTAACTCAAGAAACACACATCCGAGGCATTCAAAATCACAAGACAGGAAGTACTTTGGTTTAATGCTTTCTACAGAAGTAATTAAGTGCAAAGAATACTAATGATCATCAGCATAGGATAAGCTATAGAATCTTGTTTGACAAAAGTATAGCCTAAAAGATAGATAATGTTAACAAAAAATTTTAGTATGAATTTAATGATCTTGCTACAAAGTTGAAATAGAAGGAGGTACAGAATCAATGCATTGTTTTCAGGGAAAAAATATATCACATCAATTATATAAAGAGCAAGTGAAATAAAATCAAAACAGGTACAGCATACATATGTTGCATAAAGCCAAATACAGTCAGAGGTTACCACATCCAGTTTGCTTGCGTAAAATCAGCAAATCTTCCTATAGTACCTAACTTCAGCAAACAATGTACAGGCAACATTGTAAATGGTAATTTTTAAATGCAAAACCCGATTTGTATAGAGGCTAGATGAGATGTAAAAGCTATATTCACTGGTTGATATATTAAAACTGTATTTTGTGTAATTGGACATGGTCCCTGTTACCTTGGTAATCACAATTCATAGGTCATCACACAATTTGGACAGGCTTTGAAAAGTTCAGAAATACAAACAGATATAAGTAGAAATAACAGGATTTGATAACAGGACTTATTTGTAAATATCTGAAGATAATAAGTGTTCATGGGACTGCAAAGCTGAATGTTCAGAAGAACAAAATAGAAATCCTCAGTCTAGAACAGCCCTTTCTCATCCCTACAAAGAAGACTTTCCATAAGTAGAATCTTTGTTGCTCAAAATGACCTCATTAAATGCAATGAGATTATATCATTTTTTACTTGGCAATGAACAGAGTGTCAAGACTGTGGCTAAGACTCTATAATGGAAAATTAGCCACCATTTCAAAAATAGGTTGCTCCCTAGCATTGTATGTTATATATTGTGAAATAGAAAATGCTCAATGTAAAATAAGGTGAAAGGGGACAATGTTGAGATTGTAACAAAAAAGTAAGAAAACAAATTTTATATATATGGGGGGTGGTAGGGTGGGTAGGGCTATGGGAAAAAACGAGAATTAAGTTGTGTCTTATACTGGTACAAATCCCCATTATGGAGTGCAATCACGATGTGTATATTTAATGTACCAATAAAGATTAAAAAAAAAAAATAGGTTGCTCCCCTCCTGTGCTGGAAGGACTGATACACATGCCAGGCTTCAATTCCTTGTCAGTCTTGAGCTAAGTGAGAGATAGGCAGAGATCAAAGGCAGGCCATTCGATATCAAAATGACAGCTTCACTTTAAAAAGAGTTATTAGGGACGTTAGCAGTAATAATGAATGTCTGTATCACTGTGGAAAAGCTTACCTTCTCAGGCATAAGTCATGAGGGACAATGAACCCCCCTCTCCTACCTCTCATTCCTACAGATGTTCGGTAATTTTCTTAAGATTTACAGTGGTAAATGATTCCAGAGAGCAGTATATTTTCTGAGATGAAAGTATCTTTTTAAATTATACACCAAACATATATAGAGATTATTATATGATATTTTAAATATTTAAGACTGCTTTTTTTCTCTGACCATGAGTCTGAGGGGAAAATGGTCCATGTGTGTGATTGACAGTTGTGTGTGTGATTGACAGGCATGTGTGTGATTGACAGCCATGTGTGTGATTGACATGAGCCCAAAGTATCATATCCACAGTCCACAGTGTCCACAGTCATGGGCCAGAAGGAAGTTGTTAAACATGACACAAATTAAAGTGAGTTCATATTTTTCACAGCAAGAAACCCAGTTCAAAGTTAAGGGATAAAATAATAAAAATGGCTCTTGATCCAGTTGTGTTTTGTGGAAGGTTTCTTGATACAGACAAAGTAGAAGAGGAGACAAGCCTCAAGTAAAATGAGAACTACCTTGACCTCCTTCTGGATAGTTCACTTATCTAATGTCAAAACTGCCACAGGTCAGGGGCACACCATTTGCCATGTTCTGATCATTGGCCCTGAACACAGTGCTTTAGAAATGCATGAACATCGTTTCCCATCTCAGTCTCAATCTCAAAATTTATGGATATCTCTGCTAAACATCATGCCTCCTAGTGCAGAGCTCACGTTGTTCACTTGTCCTGCTGAGACCCGTACTCAGTATCATCTCCACTAGGAAGCATATCAGACACCCAAAGGAACGTGTCCCACACGCCTCTCCTTGCAGTCTCCCCACTTTTCCATCTTCCCCACGTCACCACCTTCCACGCTCTTTCTTGTCTCCCTCTACCCAACACTTGTTAGCCCCAAAGACCTCGCTTTCATCTTTGACTTAGCTCGTGCTTTTTACAACCAAAACGAAGTGAAAAGTCTCATTGATATCAGTCGAAAATATACTCAAGTTATGTCCCTTTCCCATGACCATCGCTGCGTCCGTGATTCAAACCGGAACCACTGCCCACTGTTTAATCAAACTCGTCCTGCTTCTGCGCTGCCTTCACCTCTTCCTCATATTCTCACTGCAACCAACAGCGTGTTTCTTTAAGAACATGTCATATAAAGCCACTCTTCTGCTTAAGCCGCTTTAAAGGCTTGATTGCTCATCCCATTAACCAGAGTAGTTCCTAGGTTTCATGAACCAAGTTAACTACCAATGGAATTGCTTGAAACAAAAAAAAACCTTTCGTTTTTCACCATTCTGAACTCTAAAAGTCTGAGAGCAGGATGTCGGTAGGATGATGCTTCCCAAAGGATCTAAGATAAGATTTTTTCTTAATTTCTGGCAGTTATGTACCTTGAATTTCTGTCATGTGTTGACTTATAGGTGTGTCGTATCAGCTGGCACCTCCATTTGTACATGGCTTTATCCTCTGGATTCTTTTTCCAATTTTTTTTTCATATATGGGCAACTTTCATTGGTTTAGGACAAATCTTAATCCATTGTGATCTGATATGCAGTTAATATACAAGGTCTTGTTTCCAAACTGGATCTGATTAAAATATATAAATGCTCCTTCAAGTTTCGCAGGATATTCTACTGTGAATAACCCAGAAATACAACCCCTAAGTACAAGGGTATCATAATATGACATTCATGTGTTTTATCAGTTTTCATTGTGATTTTTCTTTACATTTTGTGTCCTCAAAGTAAAGATTCTTAGTTTACTTAGTCATTTGTAATACAATGGACCTTTCAAGAACTGACTTCTTTAGACAATAGTATTTTTTTATACTAGAATCTCACAACTTTTCCAAAGCATGAAAAGGAGCAAGAATGATGACCAATCTCTTCCCCATCACTACGTCCTCATCTGGACCTAGTTCTGTGTTCATTTAGTGTTTCTGGAAAAGAAAATTTAGGTTGTACTCTCAATAAATGTACCGTCTTCTTAGGAGAAAAGGACTTCATACTAGAGAATGTGTTAAGTATTTATTTAGGTTATCTCCCCTTCAAATATTTTGAAATGCTAATATTTGATATCCATATGGACTACAAGTAACATTATGAAAAAGAAATTAGCAAATATTAGTTATTGCCTTATGATATAATATGCTACTGATTAATCATTCACATAGTAAAAACTGTCTAATTTGAAAATTACTAAACATATAAGTAAGAAAAAACAATTGAGCCAAGAAGGCTTAAAGTCTAGCATCTGATATTAACTTCTACTGGTGATATAGCATTGCTACCATTGATTAGTAAGATTCCCATGATGGCTGAATATCAGAGAACAGAGACCCGTTTAACCAAGACCCAGTGGAGAACCACCTTGTTTGAATGCAGCTTTGGGACAGCCATTCACGTCTGCTATCTCTTCTGGAGTAAGCTTTGTTTAGGAATTCAAACATTACTGGCCACATGAGGAAGCAGTGAACGTAAGCATGAACTAATCTGCTATCTGATATTAGATGCTTACATACATTGCATGACTTAATCAAGATAACAGGAATGTAAGATGAGACTATTTCTCTCTTCTACTGTACTTTATTATTTATGTCTATTGTTTCAAAAGGGAGCCTAATTTCTAGATGAGAAATAAATGTCCATTTCCAAATATATAGCACTCAGACAGGGGAAGCAAAACTTTGATTTCAAATATATAGTACTTTTTATTTTAAAATAATTTAACTCATAAGAAGAAGAAGACTATATAAGAGGATTATTATGTTATTTTCAATTAATTTCCTGTAGTGATCTTATTTTCCATAATCAAAGTACGTTCTTAAAATCAGGAAATAAACAGTGACACAGCACCATTAACTTGGGTTCAAAATCTATTTAAATTTCAAATATTTTTCATACAATTCTGGTGTGTATGTGTGTGTGTGTGTGTGTGTGTGTGTGTGTGTGTGTATGAGAGAGAGGAGAAAGAGAGAGAGAGACACACACACACACACAAAGAGAGAGAGAGAGCTCTATAAAGTGCAATTTATTTAACCGTAACCACCATCTAGATGCTGAATGATTCCACCAATCTCAAGAAAAACTCCACATTTGATGTCACCCTAAGAGAGTCAAACCTTCCACCTAACCCTAACTCTTGGCACAACAGATCTGTTCACTAACCCTATAATTCTGTTACATAACCCAGGACTCTTGAAATCAGAGTTTCTGAGATTTTTTTACTGCATAATCATGTTATTATAAGTATCATACTTTGGTATACATTAAAATGTTCATATACATATATAAGTAAACTATACCATTGATTAAAGCAGAAAGAATATAAGAAATCACATGTTCTTTCATGTTCTTACTTGTAATTATTTTCTAAAAACTGGCAGTGCAAGATGGATACACCTTGTGTCCACATCATTAAGTGCAGCAAATCAGAGCAAGGCTACTCTTATATGACACAAATATAAATAAAGAGAAAAATAAAAGATAGATAATAGAAAACAGAGAGATAGATCTTTAACAAAAGGTAAAGAGACCAAGAGATGGTAGGAAGGTAGAAAGGAGGAGGGAAAAGAGAATGATAAAAGCAATTGGATGTGTCAGGTAGATGTGCCCACTCCCCACACAGAATGAGATCATCAGATATTGCAAATGTACTAATAAAAATAAAAATTAAAAACCACTTGTGGTGACATTAGTTTTCTCTCATTTAAAAGTTATCAAATTACAATCATTGGGAACTAAAAATTTGTTTAATTACTGTATAATTTAACATACAGGAGGTATCTAAAAGCTAAAGCTCACAGAAGCCGAGTGGACCAGGGACTGTGAGGTACTGGGTGGAGAAAGGGAGAGGTGTAGTTCAGTAAGAGGCAACAGCTAAACTCGGGAGATTGGAGGTACAAGATTGTATGCAGTGTGAACTTAAAATTGTTAAGAAAGTAGATCTCATGTTATGTTCTTCAATTTTAAAATTTTAAATATTTTACAAATACAAATTTTACACTTATGCCTGAATTTTTTTATATTTCAGAACTTTAAATAAATTAAAAAAGTTATTTTCA
>PVIR01042618.1:0-12136 GCA_004026965.1 Petromus typicus | reverse complement strand
AGGGGTGCTCCTGTCAGTCTTGAGAGCCCCAAATAGCAGCTTATGCTTCCTCATGTAGCTCTTTTTTTAAAAAATTCAAATCTTTATTGGTACATTATGAGTACACATCATCATCTCATTCAACATTGAGAGTTTATACCAGAATATGATATGACTTAATTCTCATTTTTCCCCTTCTCCCACCCACCCTGCAGCCCTCCACCCCCTATATACATAAGTTTTGTTCCCCCCCCCTTTTTTTTTTTTTTTACTATCACATTCTTTTTCATGTAGCTCTTTTTGTATCTGTGAGGCTTGATTCCATTGGAGTTTCCCTGGGAATAGAGCAAGCAGGGTTTACACAGAGCCGGACACCAGGGGGCGGGAGAGTGAAGAGTTCCTGAAGGACTTTCTGAGTTCACTATGTTCCTTTGGTGACAGGGTTCAGAAGCTGTCCTGGCTGCTCTGGTCCATTCCACAAAACATACAGTACTGCGTTCATGCACAGCTGCCCAAGTGCACATGGAGGGTGGCTCCTCTCAGTAGTACCACTTACCCACTCCAACTTGCGTCAAGCTCAGCACTTCCTCCCCGGCCACACTCATCCAAGTCTCTTCTGCCTTCTGTATGGAGGATCCTCCCCTCTCTGTGGCTGACTTTCAATGCAGTAGCTGAAGTGGTCCTTCAAAAACATGAACTGGATCACCCTGTTCTTCACTCTAAGGCTTGGGCAGAATAAACAATGTCCTCACTCTCATTCACCAGGCCCCGCACGATCTTACTGGGCTCCTCTGCCAGCACTGGACCAACACCAAGAGCCTGACAGCCTACAGATTTCCTCTCCTGATGCTCCCTGCCCATTGGAGGTCAGGACACAGCCTGTGCTGTCCCAGACATGCAAAGACAAGGACCACCATGCCCGAACCCATCTGCCCCCTGGCTCCTCCTCTGCCCCACCCTGTCCTGCGTCATACTGTTTCCTCCCAAACTATCCTACTGCTGCTTCCACTCTAGATTTTCCCCCATAGTACCTGCTGAGCTTGCATTTATTGTCCTCCTCTTCCACTTAGACTCTGAGCTTCGAGGCTGGAGCTGGCTTTGCTAATGGCTATGGGCAATGTTATTTTCTGGATGAATGACAGAGGACTTGGTGGTACCCAAAAATGTAAATAAGACACAGAAGGAGTAGACAGAGGATGTGCTGCTTTCAAACAGCAACTGAGTGGTGGAGAGATGACTCACAAACGTGTCTCAGATTTCCAGTATTCACGATGATGCTGCAATATCATGACACTTGTGATATACTAAACTTCCCTCTTTAGGCCCAGTTGGCCCCCTGGAATTTATCACAAATTTACTCAAATATCACTTACAATAAAGTTCCTTTAAAAAATTGGTCCCATGTTTCTGATAACAATTTTTAAAAGTCAACTTTTAAAAAAGCTATAGTCAAAAAACATCATATTTTATGTTTCTGGAGCATTTTATAATTTTGAAATATCTTTGACACTCTTTGGCTCTTTATAACTTTGCCAACAATCCTTGTTCATCCCATTTTATAGACAGGAGACCAGTAAAGTGAGAAGATGACATCCCCACAGCTGTAAGAGAATGGAGACAGTGAAGCCACAAATCTCTCCAGTGCTGCCAGATGCCAGGACCAAGATCTCTTTGCTTCCACAACTTTTCTCACTTATATAAGGTAGCATGAAATGAAATCATGGTGAAAACCCTTCAGAATTGGCAAAGCACCTGACAGATGCCTTCTTATGACTCTGTCATTGCTGTTACTCATACAGCTTGTTTTGAAAACTATGGCCTCATGTAGGAGAGAAGAGTTTGGACAAAAGCATCTGCCGAGGTTTTTTCAGTGGTCAATAATTCATTTTCTTTTAAAATCTATGAGCATCACTAAATGGGCCAGGGCTAGTCCTTCCGGAAGAGATCAAAGAAATGCTGTCAGGGAAGAGAGGCAAATGTGCGGAAATTCAGTACCTCAAAAAAGATAATTATTTCAGAGCACAAGTCTCTGAAATAATGGGAACCGCCAGGGATCAAGACTAAGTAACAATGGTGAAGGGGTGTCAGGGCTGGGGCAGGAGGCTGAGCCCAGGGAGTCAGCAGCACTGCGAGGCAGGAAGTGGCAGCAGGCATGTCCACTCATTTCATCCATTCATTCATTCATTCACTTGTTAGTCCACTCATCTAACAGCTGACCGTTGGCGACGCACTCTGTGCTACCACTGTTCTCAGAGACAGTCACCCGAGCCACTTACAGTCGGGATAAGAAGCAGGAAGACACGGGAACAGTGACTGCAGCACTTGTTTTCTTCCTTGCATACCGGACCTGCTGGGCGTGAAGAGAAAGGATGTGTCCCCATGCTTGCGGATGGGAGTGCTGAAACCAAACGCTGTCCAGGGTGCAGAGGATGGAGATGCGTGGGCTCACAGTCCCGGGGCTAAAAACCTGAGAATGAGATGCAGCAGGTTGGTTCCCTAAGCTGAAGGCAGAGAGAGGGGCTGCAGCTGGAATGACCCCTCAGCCTGATCCTAGCCAAATGGAGGAGGCTTCTGTTCCCTGCAGCAGCCATGAGACCCCAGGAGCACGGACATTGCAGCAGAGCTCAGCAGTGCTCCCTCTTCCTCCCAGTGGGGCTCTGACTCAGGCTCACCCACCTGCTGGCGGCATGAGGGCCTTGAGACCTAGACAGAAGCTGTGTTACTCAGAGTCCTCTCATTTCATGCGAGTCTCATGTAAAATATCTCACAGCAGCTGCTAGAGTGGCATATGAACAAACCCCAGGCATTCCTAACTACCTCCGTCCCCGTGCCAGGGACTGCAGTGTGTTCATGCCCAGCTCTGCCCCAAGCACCATCCTGCTGCACTCGAGCTCTAAGGTCCTTCAGGCCAATCCCACATGCCTGGGTGAGTGGCAGGTGCCCCTGGTGGTTGGCAAGCTGGGGTGTGAAGTTCCCAAGCACATACATCAATTCTAGTCTCAAAGCACATGATAGGCAGACAAGTGTGGCGCCCAAGGCTTGTCCCCATGCAGAGTGGAGGTAAAGAGGTGATCCACCCAGGAAGCTGCCACCAGACCTGTCCTGTATACCCGCACTGCCCCTCACAGGAGTCCTGCCCCACCCCCAGCTTTTGCTTCCTCCCTAGGATCTGTTTCTGGGAATATATCCCACTGGTGCACCGGGGCTGGTGTGTAAGAGCTTGGGCATTGCCATCAGTAGCCCAGCATCCAGCTCTGAGGGCAGATCCTGCTCAGCATAAGTCCCAGAACTCGCTGGGTCTAAACAGTGTCAGCACATGAAGGTCACTGGGGAGGGAGGGTGAGAGGGAGGCAGGTCAGCAGGTGGGAGGAAGTGGATGGATACTGAGACCCACTGCCCACTCTCACCTTCCTCCCTCTCACAGCCTCCTCAGGCCATGTCATCTCAGTTGCCATGATCTCAGACTTAGCAACTGTTCGGCTGTGCCTGGCATAACCCAGGGCTTCACAGTAACCCTCAGAGCCCCCATGAGGTCACTCTCATCTCCCTACTCCTCAAAATCAGCTCTGAGGAGGCTGTGGAACCAGCACTGGCGAAGCTTGAACTTGAGCCGAAGCAGCCTGATCCAGGGTTCTGTCGTCTATTCCCTGTGACCTCCCCCCAACTTCCTCATTGGTCCCTCCTTCCTTGTAGGATCTCACCCCTTCATCCTGCCACGTTTCAGCCTTACATCACATACTACCATGATTTTAATCTATGTTCATTCCTATTGTGTTCGTTGGACAAGATGCACATGTGTCTTATAGAACAAAACTTTAAACTGTCGTATTTGTCTCATAATGCCTAAACCAGGGAGGAGGACACAGAGCCAATGCCAATAAGCTAAGAAATAGTTGCGCTGTGGCTATGTTGCAGCTGCCCTTAATTTAGTACAGTTTATCTCAATAAGAAATATTAATCTCTGTTATCTTAATATCTAAGCCAGTACCTGGCATGAGCTAGATTCCTATAAAGTCTTTTTTGAGTGATTATACTACTGATACCTTTCAAAAGGACCAAGCAAGGAAGTCTGGTACATGGGAGACCCTAACACTGTCATCAGAGAGCACCTGGGCCTCGGGGATGGGGTCATCTGACACCTAGAGGTACTGTGCAAACACTCAAGTGCAAGACACAGCAGACATGCCAAAGGGGCTTCAAATTTGAAAGACACCTGAGTGAGAAATGTCATCACCCTCCACTTCTGCTGTGCTGAGGTAAATGGCTCAGAATGGATTCTGTTGTCAACCTATAGATTCCTTCTGAAAATAGATTTTTACAGTCCCTTTTTAAATAGTTGTTTTTCTTGATAACTGAATTGTTCCCACTACATGCACAAAATTGAAAAGTGCTATAATCTATAAAGAAGATGATAAAAATAAAACATAAAATTTTGCATTCTTTAAAATAACTATTATGAACATTTTGATGAAATGTATTCTAGTGTTTTTCCTATTAGTATATTGTACTGAGAATTTGTGATAAAACTAATGAAAAGGTTTACTATTTCTATTCTTTTGATTTCATAATATATTTTGGGCTACTTTCCAGGCCATTAAATACTACTCGAAACACAAATTTTATGCCAGGATTTATTTAGTTGCTTTCCCTTCACTTCCTGCTTTTCCCAGTGGTTTTTTGAACACATTGCTGGCAAACACAATTTCCTCTGAAGAGAGCTGGGGAGAAGGGCCTGGTCATGGCTCTGGAGCAGCGCTCTGCCTCCCATGGCAGAATACGTTCCTCTCAGGCCCAGTTTGCAGAAGCCTGAAGGCTATGAGGGTGGGTGTGTCCTGGCCTGCCAGGCCTCAGGGCAGCTTCTGCGGAGGGAGCTGCATGGGCCAGTGTGAGGGGCCCTCGTCCTGGGAGGAGAGGCTTGCAGCCTACAGCTTGTTGTGGTACTCTGAATGGTGGGACCCTGGCGGCATTCAGGAGAAAGAAAAAGTCTGGGGCTGAAGAAGATTCAAGACAAGGAACGAGGGGCCCAGGAAGGGGGCAGGAGGAGTGCAGGGCTCCATGACCCAGGGCAGCGTCAGCACCAACACAAGCAGACAGGAGGCACTGTCGCATGGGCACAGTCTGCCCAAGTCGGGGCAAGCACAGCCACTGGCCCAGTCCTCTCTGCCCCTGGCCCTGCCTGGTTATGCCTGGGCCAGCTCTCTGGTCTTGGCAGGGGTGTGACTGCTCCACAGCCCACGCCCCTCATGGTACTTAGAAAGGGTAAGAAATCATGGTAAAGTTCTCAGAACAGGGCCAGTGTGTGCAGGGTATGTTCTGAGGGGCCATAAGGAGCAGTGAACAAGAAAAGGCAGGAAGAGGAAAGAGGATGCGCTTGGTGCTGCTTTGCTCCAAGTCAGGACTTCAGAACAGCACATGGGTGGGAATAGCCCCAGGAAAATCGTGGAGTCAGTAGGCAGCCTGCACTGGCAAGCAAAGAGCTGACCATTAACACGCAGCAGGGACCTCGGCAGACGAGGGCCCCAGACATGGGTCACCCTGCAGGCCTCTCTGGAATCAGACCAGCGGTGCACCTGACCCCAGGCCCAGGTGGCCTTGAGGAGAGTCTCCGCTCAGCGGCTCCCCAATACAGGGACAAGGCTGGTGGCCCCAGAGGGCTCTGTGTACATCCCTGGCTCTAAAAGAGACCTCTATGGAGTTACCCTGGCTCTGGGTACGGTTGAGTGAAGCCCCACCTTGGGTATGAGTGTTACCACCCAAAGTCCTGTAGCTTGGATGGGCTAAAAGGGAAAGAGGCTCTGGGCTGCCTCCTGCCCACCCCGCCATGGACTGTTTCTCCTCTGCCGTGCTGCCTCGCCTTGGAGCCAGCCAACTATGAACTGAAACCTCTATAAACTCTGAGTTGAAATAAATGGCTCCTCTAACTTTTAGATGTCAGGTATTTTGTCTCAGCAGTGAGAAAAGTAACTAGGACATTTGCTACTGAAACCTCCTGTGTGCACTGGCCCATTCCAGATACCTCTGACGCTTGCACTTCTCTGAGACTCATTCTGCCCAATGCTGCCCTCTCTCTAGCTCCAGCTCATTCGGCTTCTAATTCCCCTGCAGGGCAGGGATGGAACTTCTTTGTATCTGTGGTCATCACTGCACTATTGTCTGGCACAGAGCAAGGAACCATAGGAGTCTGTGGACTTTGAAAGGCTTGAGAAGGGATGGGTGAGTGGGTAGATGAGTGGGTTGAATGAATAAAAAAGCTCAGATACACAAGCTTAAATGTCAAATGGTTTCTTAGTATAAAGAAATTAAAGAATGAAGTAAAAGACAGACTACAGAAATTAGAAAAATCTTCTGCAGAAGGACAGGAAACCAAGAGATCAGGAGAAGGAGGGGCAGGAAGATGTACAAGGAGTGAATCTGTCACGCAGGAGCACCACAGAGGTGTGCAATCACTACACGCCACAAACTTGGACTGAGAGAAAAGAGAGACACTCAGTTAGTTCTGAGCGCCGCCCTTTCCTGAGCATGGTGTCTTGTGAGTTGGGCCAGTTGGGTGAACCGCATGTATGTTTTACTATATAGTTCGTTTAATAAACAAATATTTGTTGAGTGCTGACTATAATTTGGCTTCTTTAATGAGTTCTCTGGGTGGTGAATTGGACTTGCCCCTGGTCTGCAGAGGGTTCCTCTGCGTCCGTGAGCACAGCTGTACACAGATTCCTTTCCCTCCCTCCTGTTGCAGACCCATCCCTTCCTCTTATCTTTGTCTACTTTTCTGCTACTTCTTCCTAAACTGCTCCCATCCCCCAGCCCACCCCAAGTAGTGCCTGTTCATCCTCTAAAGAAAGAAATGTCTCGTTCTTGGTTATTTTTTAGAAACCAAGTATGTGGAATGGTCTGGGAGCAAGCTATGTTGGCTGGAAAGGAAACACAAAAGCACTTTAAAGAGTCATATTATTTTTTCACAGAGGACAAACTGAAATCAGTCCTCCAGCTTTGCTTTCTCACCGTTGGCTTTGTGAAGTCCCCAGTGTTGAAGTCCCACAGCTGGGCATGCGCTCTCTGTCTCCACCAGCTGTGCTGCAGCAGAGCCTCGACGGAGCCGGCCTGCAGGTTAGGACTGTTGGCAGGTGAACGACCCTCCTCCGGCCTGCAGAGGAATGCTGCTCCCTTTACCTCCCCAGCCTCTGGGAAAAGTGACCTTTTTCTGTCTCACCTTGATGCCCAGGAAAAGATGCTTTTTGCATCCTCAACATTCAACTGCAGAAAAATTACAAAGGCATGCATCATGAGACTTTCCACTGTTACTGTCCATTAAAATTGCAGGACCCAAAACATCCACTAATATATGAATAACAGGGACTTGTGGGTAAGAAAGCAGACCACACAGAGTCTGTGGCTTCCCTGGGGTTGGAGCTGCCCAGCTCCTGCCCAAATAATCCCACAGCTCTGGCTCCCTCGTCTCCTCAGCAGCACTGGCTGTATTCTCTATCTTCCCTGCCTGGATAGCTTGCCATATGGCTCTTCCTCCTTCCCTAATCCATCCTTCAGCTTCTGGTCCTCCCATGTGGCCAGCAGCACACGTGGTTCACAGTCACACCTGAGTTATTGAGGGCCACATTTGACCCTCATTTCTGTGGTGCAGTCAGTCCAAGAGGGCCGGCTCCTCTCAGCCCCCAGCACAGCCCAGGGCTGCAGCAAAGCAGGAAGTTTACATGATCACTTATGATGATCTCATAGAAAATTATAGCATTATTTCTGCAAGCCATTTCATGGGTCCCTTCTAAATGCAAATATTTAAAAATGCATCTGGTAAGCCCAGAAGGCAAATATTACTCTTCACAAAGATTAATCTGATTTATATCCATACACCTAAACTTTATATGATATCACCAGCCATCAAGTGGGAACCCAAGTTCTGTTCAGTCGTTTGGTCTAAGTGACAAGAAGGCAGCTCAAACTAGCCCAAGCCAAATGGCAACTTAAGGGTCACATGAAAATATAGCACTCTCTGGGAACTGAAAGAACAGCTCTCTATACCCTAAGTTCTATGGGAACCCTAGATGTACCCATCTAATTCCCATCTAACTCCATCTGCACAGAAAATTATAATCAGGTGTCATTTCTTTTTATTCTGTCTCTCCTTCTCTTCCCAAAGAGATACTAACCGATTTAGTTTCAGATTCCTCTGGCTCCTTTATTCATACAAAATTCTTGCTACACTTTTTCCATATATTGCAGTGGTACCTATTTGTATATTCACATACACATCTGACATCCTGTACATACTAGGTGCCAAAACACTTTTGATTAGGTTGATAAACACATGAACAAATGGATGATCCAGAGCATGGATAATTGAGTAGGTATACGTTAGAGATAGAAATGAACTGATAGTTCAATATATGAGTGAATACATAGATAAAATATACTGATAAATGGAATCATGATTTGATAGATGGATTGAAAGTAGGAGATAAGTCAGTAGAAGAAAGGACAGCCTTTTAGGGGGTAGATCAATGACGTGACTGAACTGGAAGACAGAAGGTGAGGAGATGAGACGACAGCTGAGAGCCACACACTTGGAAGATGCTTCTCCTTTAGATAGGTATAAAATCTACCTCCCTCTGGGAGACACAAGTACACAGCTGGAGTGATTTTCCTTTAGTTTTATTTTTTCACCATTGTACATCTAGAAAATATCAAGAGGAAGCTGCTATCTTTTTCAGATGAAGACTAAAGAAATATAAGCAAAAGGTGTTACCTGCTGTGGTTTCCATATTACACACAGCAGTGCATTTGAGCACCTCACTGGAGAGGAAAAGCAAACGAGTTTTGATATAAATGTGTGACAGTCCATTAATCTTGACCTGCCTCTGTGTTGGATTCCAGGAGTGATTCCGCCCCAGAGATGGGGTTGGAGCGGGAAGACAATTGGTTAATCGCTGCACCAATGAGCCAACACCGCAGCCACCCAGGAGGTGAACCCCTCACACTCTCCTCCCCCTGCATATTCACTTCAGGCTCAGCTGCTGCTCTTGCTTTGGGTTGAGCAGGAGTAGTCAAATGCTGGTGCTAAGTCAGGAAGAGAAGTCTGGATACTGATGTAGCCCCTCCCTTTTTGTCCCCTACACTGAAGCAGAGTGGAGTCACCTCTCTAATGGTGTTTGGCATGGTGCAATTAGAGGGGCCAGTGCCCTCAGAGTTGGCAGATAAATGCTGCGCTCAGATTCAGTTCTGTACTAAGGGAGAGACTTATGCTCTGGAAAATGTAGAGAAATCATGTCTTCCTTCAGTAGCCCTCCTCCCCCAATTCTCCTGCTTAGAACAACTGCCAGTACAGGATAGTACAGTTTCTGTCTTTTTCAATGCTTAAGCTGGCAAGAAGGTGACACTCAGAATAAGGACCTAAAGGGACAACTACTAGGAACCAAGGCCACCTCGTGCCTGAAGGGCAGTTTTGATCTTGGTGAAAAATAAGTGTGTGTTTTTATAGTCTCACTGGCTTGGAGACTGATTACAAAACCCAGAGTGCATATGTTAGGGTCTGTTTAGCATCGAATTCCCAGTAAGCCAGACCCTGCAGAACATGCACCTTCAGTGTGGGGGAGTTTTACATCCCATCCCTGGGAGACTGCAAGGAAATTTGCCCGTCTCAGAAATGTCAGCATGAATAGGGAGGAAATGTTGTCAAGGGCAGTAGACACAAACCAGTCATCAAGCAGTTTATAGTTAGAATCCTCTCTCTGTACTGAAGACCTAGTCAAGAATGCAGTTCAAAATGGTCTTAATGGGGTCAGGGATTTAGCTCAGTGACTCAGGTGCCTGCCTTGCAAGTGCAAGGACCTGGACTTGATTCCCAGTAATCGCATATAACAAAACCAGGGGTGGAGACTCAAGCTCACCAGCAATCAGTAACATATACCGCAGTGCCAGGCATGGTGGCTCACTCTTTTTTTTTTTTTAATATTTTTATTGGTACATTACATATACACATCATGATTGCACTCCATAGTGGGGATTTGTACGAGCATAAAACATAACTTAATTCTCATTTTTTCCCATAGCCCTACCCACCCTACCACCTCCCCATATACATAAAATTTGTTTCCTTACTTTTTTGTTATAATCTCATTATTTTTCCCCCTTCACCCTATTTTACTTTGAGCACTTTCTATTTCAAAATTAATAACATACAATTCTAGGACTCATTTACATCTTTATTTTCTCATACCAGAGAAAAGATGCGATATGTACCTATCTGTGACCTATTTATTTCACTTATGAGGATATCCTCAAGGTATGTCCATTTAAGTATAAATGATTCAAACTTATCATTTTTTATGGCAGAGTAATACTCTGTTCTGTAGAAGAACCACAGCTTTTTTATCCAGTTTCCAGTTGATAGACACTTGGGTTGTTTCCAAGATGTAGAAATCACAAATTGGGCTGCTATAAACATGGGTGCACACATGTCATTGTGATATGAGTCTTTTAATTCTTTTGTGTATATACCTAGCAGGGCAATGGCCAGGTCAAATGGGACTTTCAATCCTAGCTTTTTGAGGAATCTCCAAACTGATCTCCACAAGGGTTGTACAAGTCTACAGTCCCACCAACAGTGGAGAAGGGTTCCTTCTTCTCCACAGCCTCACCAACATTTGCTGTTGGCTGAATCTGAAATGGTGGCTCACTCTTGTAATCACAGCACTCAGGAGGCAGAGGCAGGGGGATTGCTGTGAGTTTGAGGATTGCCTGGGCTACATAGTGAGCTCAGGGCCAGCCTTAACTACAAATAGAGACCCAGTATATATATATATGTTTTTTTTAATGATCCTAGTTTTAATACCCTGTCCTAGGCAGCTCATATAAACTTAGGTAATTTTTTCTTGAAATTACCCATTATAAACCATTTCCAGGGGTAGTTTTCAGGAAAGTATCACAGTAAAGTAAAATGCTAAGTGCATAGCTTTGTGCAGGTGAAACTTGTCTTTCTCTGTCCACCCAGAGTTATTGTCTTTCAAATAGTTGCTGCTGTTTAGCATCCCACATGGTGTGGTTTTCCTTAGGAGAAACTAGACTGGAAAGAACAGAAGGATGAGGAGAAGACTCTGAGGTTAAACTCCTCCAATATCTTATGTTACTGACTCTGTCACTGGCTGATTGTGTTACTGGGAAATGAAGGACACTTGGAAAAGTGATCTCAGTGAAAGTGTCCCTGGAAGGGGGACTGGGGCCCTCCCTTCCTCCCTGTGTCCTGCCTCCTCACCACACACTCCTGCCCTGCAGCTCTGAGCCTCCTCTGGCCAAAGCAACAAGGCCAGGTGACCACGGACTGGAAATATTTGGTATTTGACTGACACAGGAGGATAGTAAGATGTAGGTGTCTGGAAAGAAACCAGGCTATATGGCTATCATTGTCTGCTGGACGTCAGACTGTGATTAGTTCTGGCTAATATGAATAGTACTGAAAAAAGTACCTTTAAATTTAAATAGTTGATGAGTTTATTTTTATTTACTTAGAATAATTTTCTAAAATTACCACTGCTGAAGTGAAGGAAGTTGTAAGTCATCTAATTCTTAATAAGATAATTATAAAAAAGAGATTCTGAACATTAGGGAGGTAAAATATATGGGACTTATTACTTTTATGAAGAGATAGGGAAGGATAAGGATTAACAAGGGCATCAAGTTTTGTTTTTATTAATTTAGCAAATATCTCTTGATTTCATGTACAAGGGTCTGTGGTCATAGAAATACTCGTGCTGATTACAGCTATAAAGCGTCACATTCTTTACTCTCCAGAAACTAACCACTGAAGGAAACAGGTAAAGGAATATGGTGTATTTCCATAAGAAAATTATTACAGTGGTAGACACATCGCCATTATTCCCTTCAGAACCACCTCACCGTGAATATACCTGCCCACTGTTCTTGGCCCTTTCTGCAGCAGCTCCCCCTCTGCAGTCCTCTTTCCTAAGTGACTTTGGTTGTGCAGGTATAGCTGCCCCCATGCTCTGAACTGATTGAGAGTCAACCTTTCATGATCATTTTAGCTTTGAGGAGGTCGCATGGTGCCGCTTCCAGTGAGTATGGCAGGTGAGGACATGGAGTCACAAGCCCGCCTTTCTGCTGGATGGTGGTTGGCAGCAACACTCACTAT
>PVIR01042617.1:0-12154 GCA_004026965.1 Petromus typicus | reverse complement strand
AGTTGTGGGCCACCACACCCAGCACTGTGTTTTATGGTACTGGGGATCAACTCAGGACCTTGTGGTTGTCAGTAGACACCGAAATCCCTGAGGTAAATCCCTAGCCTAAAACGTAATGTTGATGTACATTAAAGATAAATATTAGAGAACATAAAGGTCTCATCCACAGCCCTAGTACACTGGAGCAGTGGCCAAGAGCCTAAAGGAAATATGCAGAGATAACTTTCATCCAAATAGCTGTAGGAAATAATTGCTTTGAGACATACTAACAGAAAAATGTAGAGCCCACCAGCCACAAGTAGACAGGAAAGTCTCCACCACATATTAGAAATGTTCAATGGTGGAGGGACACAATGTCTTGGAGAGGAAGACCAGATAGGAGATGGCCAGAAGTCCCACGGTGTGCCGGACAGGCAGTTGTGGGGGTTTCCAGGGGTGGCAGTGGGTTAGACAGTTGCGCCCAACTGTAGTACAGCATTTCACACAGTTGCTTGTTCTATGCTCAGTTATTGTAGGGAGGGGGGCTTATACAGCAAAATACACATGACAGTAACATCCTTAGCTTTCCTTATTCAATTGCATAAGCTATTCAAGAAATAGCTAATGGCACACATTCAGCAAGAGTGTTTCTACAGATAGTAGTTTTTCTGGTTTCTAGTGTCCCTTAGGTAAGTTTTATTTAGACTTACTGGCTGCTCAGAACTCTACCACTAACATCCCCATTCTCCATGCAAAACTGAGCAGTTTGTTGAAAAGTAAAAAGATTTTACTTAAAACCACCTCTGAGAAGATGAAGAGGCTTCACATTGCTTCAAATTACCATTGTATCATGTTTAGAAGCATAAGAGTAAGGAAGGCATGGACAAGAGAACACAGTGAGTGACATAGGAGGTAACTCCCAGCTGGCTTTATTTCCTATCTTTGGCTTTTCCCTCCCAGATCCTTCTTGTTAAGCCATTCTCAGAATTATTCTGCATATTTTGTCCATTCATCCAGGCTATGTGATGAAGGAGAGGATGTCTGGAGAAGCAGCTTATCTCTGAAGGAAAATATTTTAACTTTTAAGATTCTTTCTGGCCTATCAATTACAATTCAAGACCTGCTACACTTACAAGGTCCCCTTGACTTGTCAAGGATTTTGTGGACACAAAAGGGACACTTCAGGGACACAATGGAAAAACTCTCAGTTTTGCTTAATAACAATATAATATGAAAGACAAATTTCAAAGGAATCAAACTGCATTCTCCTCTTATCTTAGTTTACGTACTTGGAACTTTTATTGTGGAGTGTACCTCAGGGTAGAGTGCTAGGCTGGCATCTGTGCGGCTCTGAGTTCAAGCCTTCCCCCCCAAAACTAGCATCAATCAATTAGTGAGTGAACAAAGATGAGTACATAATGAAGATAACTCAGAAGTTTTTGTGAATGATTCAAAGATGACAAATGATATATATTTTTAAAAATTTGATTATGCAAATATGTAGGTTCCAATGATGTTTATTTATGAGCATACAATCAACATATGTTAACATGCTCATGATGTAAATTTGTTTTTTACCAAAAAAATACATTTTCAAGTGCTAAATACAATAGCAGACATTGTTTTCTTTTCCATGGAGGCTGCATCATGCAAATTTCAAGGCACAAAGGTACACTTTCTCACCAGAGCATTTTTTTCTCAAGGTGGCACTCCTGCATGATCAATTTTTAACTGATTCTCCTTACTTCATGCTTTGGATCTCTTCCAGTTATTTGAATAGTTTCACATTTAACTAGTTACAATATTTTAAATAATGAAAAACATATGACTTTGCCATTGAAGTATTTTTACTGAAATTTTGGTAATTTAAAAACATTCCAGCTATAAAACTTGTTTTAAAAAGAAAAGAATATAATTTCAATGCAACTTTATTTTATGTAAGTTTATTTCTCTAAAAAACAATTCAGCATTTAAAATTAAAAAGACAATGTATGCACAAATGTGAAACTATAATTACTATACATTATAGACTTTTGAAGATATCACACTTCTTAATCATCATTAGAATGTCATTACATTGTATATCACATTAATCCCATTGCTACAGTTTTATCTCTGCCACTATGCTTTCTAAATCTGCATACTTTTTCACTTCCCAAAGGTCTAATGTGCCTCTTCTATTTACACTGTGGTTTAAAACTTCTGAACAGTTTGTTGGCTTAATTTTCCACCATTCTTCACATTAACACCTCTCTGGGGGTGAAAGCCATGACTTTACCACTGACAATTCTCAGTCTAGGACAAGGACTGCTGCTTGCCTAAACAAAAACAATTGCTATTCAGTATTTTCAGTATTTACATAATATAAAAGTTCATATATGTTTATAAAGAATGATTCTATATCTACCATATTATTATTAAATTGTAAACATGAACTGTACAAAATTTTTATTGAAATACACTAAATAAAAATTTATATAGCAAACAATAGACTAGGCCTAACAATTATGAATATATCAATAAGGAAAAGCAAAAGAACTTGAAGAAATAGTACTAAACAGCTGAAAGGGTACTAAATACAAGGACACATGCTCCAAGAAAACACGTTGAAATAGAATTCATAGATGGCTTTCTTCATAGCAAACTAATAAAACTAGCAATGCTGACAATATTTTATTACCTAAAGTATTAAGATGTTTGGAAACCCTATTCTTACTGCTTAGGCATATATAAAATTTAATTGTAATCATTCTAGAGGATAGTTTATAGTTACACATCAAATTTTTAAAAAATAGAAATTAAAAATTACAATTCTGAACATTTCTCTGACCAAAGATAAGCAAAAGCAAAGAGATATAACAACATAAAATATACAGTGTACAATGATTTAAAATAACAAAATAATTTGTTACCAATATCATATCCATTTGTACAGGACACATATATATTACAACATATTAATATAAATGGAAATTATATGTCAGCTAGTAATACCAAAGACACCTTTTAAACACAAGATATCAAGTTGTAGAATGTGATAGATTCTATGATTCAATTCATATAGAGAAAGGATCCACATTCTCAAAATAGGTTCATATATTTGTGCATTCACGTGTCTGTGAAAATGTACAGAAAATGACAACAGATTAAATCACAAATTGCTAAGAATAATTGTTTCTAATGAGGATGTTGAGTTAGAGTGTGTGACAATTGTCCTGATGATTGAAGAACACACCAATGCTAGAGGAGGGAAATGAAAAATGATAAATTTTCACAAATAACAACTGAAAAAGAGATCATTTCATTCAACTTGTAACAAAGAACATTACACATTTTGATCTTATAACTAGAGAGAGTTTATCAGTATTTTAAAATGCTTCTATGTATTCCCAATTCTATCATGACAGCACTGAAATGAGACAGGAATGTAAAACCAAGGCACCAGCAAGTATCTTTGCTGTATTTCAACCTTACTCCTTACTTTGCAGCTTGATATGAGTACAAGCATGCATCAGTGGTCATGGCCATTTCTAAACAGGATGTTTATTGCTGACAGTTTAAGCCAGCATTTATTAATAGCGTATTCCACTACAGTATGCTCAGGCATCATGAAGTCCAAAGTATATTATTCCATTTTAAAATCAGTAAAAACATTGTAATAATTTTATATGTGAGAATTACATTTATTACTATATCCTTAACAGTAGAGTGTTCTCTAATTATATATCCCATAAAATACCTTAAGTGTAAAACTTCTGGATGATAGAAAATCACATTCTACTAAAATATAAATGTAACTAGAAATTTTATGACTCTACTAAGTTAATATAAGACTTGGTATGATAACATCAATATTTTATGTCAGTGTGACTCCTGAAATGCTTTGGTGATACAATTGTCTCTCCATAACATGTTCAACTATGTCATATATATCTTAAAATGACTAGATCATTGCTAATTTATAGCACAGTAACTAATTCTGGAATGGTTTAATTTGGATTTCTATAAAGCTCAAGGAATACTCAATCAGAGTATCATAACTTTTGTGAATTCTTCAATCATGCCAGATAGTAACACATTTCATGAGTTGCCTAAGGGTAACAGGCCTAGGAAATAAAAAGAAGAAATGATATTTGTCAAAGAGTTGGCAATATAACTGGAAAGGAAGAAAATACAAATAAAAATGTGAATGTGGAAATGAAACAAAAGATCCCACTATTTTGAAAGCATATGCATACATGAGGAATTACAAGAGATTCACAACACCAAATAGAACAGAGTAATTTGAGGAAGTTATGCTTTCTTTAGGTCAGAGTTACACGTTAATAAAAGTTATAGTGATAGTGGAATATGATTATAGTACACTTAGACTTTATTTGAAAGGCAAAGTGTATGGAGGACAGTTAAAGTAAGTTCATCACATAAAGAATGGACAATAGAATGCAAGAGGATTGACAGAGCAAAGGTATAATTTCGAACAAGAGCCGGCACAAGTTTGTAAACACAATCTGAGCCAGCGAAATGGCCACACAAAGTCTGTTTTGTTTTTCCCTTTTGTAGAACAGTTCACTGCTGAGGGGAACGGAGGGAGGCTCAAACATACAAAAAGAAATTAAGTGAAAGAAAATTAAATTAGTTCATATTGGGAGAAGAATTTTTTTTTCAATTTTGAGAATCTGACATAAGGAGATGTGATGTTTCCCTTCTCATAATACCTCTCAGATAAATAGAGATAACTGTCCAAGTTACAGGAAAGCTGATGATAAGTTGTTAAAACCTGTGGAATGAGACACAGTTTTATTTTAGAAGTTAACAAGTTATTTATGGCTGTGGCAGCAATTGCCTCGAGTCAACTTTGAGAGCAGATGTAGAGATTTGTGAGCAGAGATTCTGTTGGGAGGATTTTCCTTGATTGTTTTATTTAAAATTTTGTCAAAAATTGTAGTTGTTCATCACTGTGTTGTGATATGTATTTGACAAAGTGTGGAATATTTTATTCTAACTGGAAATGATTTACCACAAGTTGATCTAGCGCCGAATACAAAAAGAAAAAAAAATGAACAGAAAAAAATCATAAGTTCACGTCGAAGGAAAGTGTACTTCCTATTATTTCTACCTTGATTATACTGGCCAGTAATATTTTGAATCCAACAGGAGACTGGAAATGAGATGATTTTTTTGACTCTCCAGGAGCAGATATGCTGATTACCATTGTCCACTTACTGGAAATATGCAATGTTTAGATTTTATCAACTGAAGCTCATTTTATCTCTCCCTTTTCAGAATCAAAGATAATAGTTTGTCTACCTTTTTGAGGTGGAAATGTGATTTATCAAATTATACAAAACTGCTATCTACATAATACCTAAATTGTAATGAGAGTAATATAAATATAAATTTATGCCAGCCCTTCTGATACACTCTTATAAACCTAGCACTCTGGAACACTGAGGCAGGAGAACTGGATTACAAATTTGAATCCATCTGGGCAATTTAGTGACATGGTGAAACCTTGTCTCAACATTTAAAAAATAAAATAAAATAAAGTAGAAGAGCAGAGCATGTAGCTCAGATAAAAGACCATTTGTTCAATGCCTAATCTTTCCAAAAAATATTGGGTTAAATAAAATGTTTAATCTGAGTTTTAAAACTACCAAATAATATAGTCTATGTAAAATATTTGAGACATTCCTATTTAGTATCTTATTTTTAAACTGAAAGGAATAGTATAAATCCTATGTGTTAGAAGGATACCATGTGATGTTTCTTTTCTATTATATATTGTGTTTAAATCAATTAAACATATTGGTTCCTCATATACATTTATCACTTATAAATAAAAACATTCAAAATTCTTTTTTTAACTTTTCAAAATGTATAGGACATTATTGTTTTTTGTAGTTATTTCACTATGTCTTAAGATCTGTAATCTACTTACCATCTCTGAAATTTCAGATTTCTCATGAAGATAAGAGTTATAGTAATGGATATAGGACACAGGATGAAAGGAAAAGCTATCTATATAAAAATATTCATTCCTGAGTTGGGGATCTATCTCAGTGGTTCCAGCACCTGTCTTGCAAGTGCAAAGGCCTGGGTTTATCCCCTGTAATCACATACAGCAATGCTGGCTGCGGAGACTCACGCCCACCAGCAATCAGAACCATATACCACAGTGCCGGACCTGGTGGCTCACACCTGTATTCCGAGTACTTGGGAGGCAGAGACAGGAGGATGGCTGTCAGTTCAAGGCTCAACTCAGAGCCAATCTGAACTACAAAAGCGAGACTTGTCTCAAAAAAAAATCCATTCGTTTTTTACTAATAAGTGATGACATTATTTCAGTGACATCAAGTATTTTTAATTGATGCATCTATTCCTTGTTTGTTTATGGCTGTCCTGAAATAGATAATTTTTGAAAGAGATAATTTTAAAAAAATCTTTATGTTTAATCAAACAATTTATTTTCACTTGATTCTCTACATCATACATTTAATAGATTAGACATTGGGAAAACAATTGAATGGGAGAAGATATTTAGAAAATAAAGTGCTAAATCAAAAATATAAAACAGTCATTAACTACAGAGATAAAAATATTAAAAAATGAGTTGGCATATAAATACCAACCGTGTGGAGTTGCCTCGTGTCACAAAACAGAGCAGAGTCTCCAAGAGAAGTCACCATGAAAGAGCTGAGTGGCTTCTCCCACTCCATCTTGGAAAATATTTTCAATTCACTTTTTTCATCTATTATTACTTGCTTTAAAAAAGTATTACTTGCTTAAAAGGATGGTTCTATACACCAATTTTTGCTGTAGTGTGACAGGTTGGTTAACGGGCCTCATTGATGCATCTACATCTGGCTCCACACCTTCCCACAGCGGATGGAAGAGGACATTTTTCACTTGTTATAAACTCTCTGCTGCTCCAGGTCTCACATGACAGGTAACCCAGGGAGGAATTCCATAAACATTTGCCGCATGAATGAAGGACAAAGACAGGTGACTGGCATTCTGTTTTCCCTAAGAGGACAAAAACCTCAGTGAGTAGTGGAGATTTACAGAAAAAATACACCAAATATATTCTAGTGGTTACTCGGAGAATTCAGAATCTCTAGAGGAATAAAGAAAAGCAAATGACTGTTGCCTTTTGTTTTCATCATTTTATCAGCCTCTTACTCAGGTTATCATGGTGAGGAAGAAAACAAAAATGTGCTCTAGTAATGCAGACTGTGCTACTGATGGGCTATTCTCTCAACAGGAAAGAGAGGCCTGACAGATGGGATGCCCAGCAAGAACTTAAATATTTAGGCTCATGATTAAATTGAAATTAATCATTCATTCAGGAAAAATTTGCAGGGATTGAAAATGGCAGAGTGAAGACTAGCAGCAAAATACAGCCTCACTGGGACCTGGCATTGACACACTTGCGAAACAGCAGCGTGGTGATTTAAAAAGGGAGATCACCAGGAGTCAGGAGGCCGCTGACAGGAAAACAAGTCACCAGAGTGATGCTAAAGAAACTGAGAAAAACATTAACTGAGAGGGTGAAGCAGGCTGGCCCACTAATCCCAGCTCCTGGGAAGGGGCCAGTTTCACTCACACAAAGCAAGCTCAGAGTGTCAGCAGCTCAGGCGAGCAACAGTGCACTGACTGGCAGGGTGAGGCTAAGAAAAGCTGCTGGATGTTTTAGTCTGCTGAAACAGTGTGGGCTTTTACTGAATACAACTGTACCACCATATTGAACACTGTTGTGTCAGGAGCTGTATTGGAAAAGAATCAATTATTTAATGCTAACTTATAACATAACTACAGTTTGCAACTTCTTGAGGTCATTTTACTGCAGGGAATGGGTGGAAAATGACCACAAGAAAGAGTCACTGACAGATGTAAGATAGACACCTTTGGAAGTTTATGGTCAGCCCAGGAAGGATGTAGAGGTTGTGCCTTCTGCGGTGAAATTTCAGGTGAGGTATGTGTGATTGTGAGTGAGACGTTTGTCTGAAAGTGTAGAAAGTAAATGCAGTGAACTGCACACCCCAACACAACATGCACACTGCCACAGCCAACACAGAACTCAGTGGTTTGTTTGATTTTTCCCACCTTCCAATGTAGTCAGGGATGTTCTCAGGTTAGAAAGTGGCCACAGGCTGGACTGTACACAGAGTGGCATCAGGAACAGTGGGGGTACCTCACTAGCTCACATCTAAATGACTAAAAGCATGTATCAGGTTGCTCAAAAGCACAAAGATTCTGAGAGTGACTATAGTGGAAACAGCCTGAGAGCAGATGTCATGGACAAACCACACCCAGAAAAAAAAATTAAAAACTGGAGTTAGGTTCTTATTCACCCAAAATAAGATTCACATGAAAGATCAATTTGGCAAAGAATTATAATTTTAAAAATGATACTAAACAGAAATTGAAGAGATGAAACTTTTTACTGGTGTATGGGTAGCAGAAGTAACCAAAATGAAGAGTGTCATAATTAGAAGATAGAGATAATGTAAGTGAACACATTATCAGATGTAACTTTAAAGACAATGAGAAAATATGTCAAGTGATTCAAAGAGCTGCTAGATGATGCAAAGAAGACTAAAGATTAATGGAAAGAAGTGAAGAATTACAAGAGAGCAAGAATGGCATAGAAGCTGGCTTAAAGAAATAGTAGATAACTTTCTACGAATGAGGAAAGAATTTAACATAGAGCCACTATCAAAAAGACACCTTCGCCCCTTCCCTCCAAAAATCATTCAAAACTCAGGAAATAAAACATAAAGACAGAAACTTTAAAAGCTGTTAGAGAAAAGTAACACATCACTTATAACAGTGAACCCATTAGACTCACCCCAGACTTCTCAGCCCAAACTTTAAAGGTCAGTGAACTTCAAGTGTTATAATCTTCAACTGTTATAATCTCTAAGAGAAAATAACTTTCAATCCAACTAAGGTATCTTACACAACTTTTTTTTAAAACCAAAGGAAGAATAAGATCTTTCTATGACAAAGAGCCCTTATAAAATTCATTAAGACACTTTACCAGGACTCCAAAAAATTCTCAAAGATGCCCTAGAGACAATGAAGCCTGTCATGCCCAAACATGTGCAACAGGATGAAAACATTGATAGAGTGAGTCATTAAGCCAAAGGAAAAAATGAGCAGCATAAAAACAATGAAGTGATAACAATACATTAATACATCTCATCTTGGTTACTTTTTCCTTGCCAGAACACAATATCCAACACTCACAACTTATAGGTGAAGAAGTATATTTTGGTTCTTGTTTTAGTACAGAAATAGTCACTTACATATATACTAGTGGAACAATCCAAAAGAAAGAGATTAAAAATCATAAAAACATATCCACCAACTGGTGTACTCAACTTCATAAAATAGATACTACTAGACAAAAAAGATCAGGCAAACATCAAAACAACTGTACAGAGGACATTCAATAGTTCAGCCCTGTAAATGGATCAATTAACCAAAAATCAACAAGGAAATATCAGAGTTCAGTTTCACCTTAGCAAAAACCTGATTTAATAGATCTCTCCACCACGTTTCACTCAGCAATAGAATTGATGTTGTTATCAGTACAAGGAAATTTTTCCAAAGTGAAGCATATTCCAGCCCATAAAGTAAGTTTAAATAAGCATAAAAGAATCAAAATTATACCATACAGATTATCAGATCATAGTCAGTTAAACTAAAAATCAATAGCAAAACTAACCATCAAAATTATGCAAGTAAACAATAACCTTTGGAATAATAAAAGAAAAAGAAAAAATCAAGTAAGATGAGATAGCCCTAGGATCAAACAATAAGAAAGAAAAAACAACAACAACAACAACAAAAAAAACAAAACAAAAAAAATCCACACCAGAATCTACAGGACACAATGAAAGAAACCCTAGATACAAGGTTATGCTTATGAGTCCCCATTGTCAGACTAACCTCAAACATGTAATTTAATGATGAACTTTGAGGTCCTAGAAAAGGAGAATAATTCAAATACAATTAGTAAAAGAAAGGAAATTATAAAGTTCATAGCAGGAGTTAATGAAATCATAGTTATTGAAAATTAATAAATATTTCTTTCTCTTATTTAATTGCTGTGTCTAATGTTTCCAGCATTATACTGAACAGGAGTGGTGATAGTGTACATCTTTGTTTTGCTTCTGATCTAAGTGTGAAAGGTTCAGTTTTTGACCATTTAGTATGATGCAGGCTGTTGGTTTCTCATAAATAGCTTTAATCAGTTTGAGAAAAAGACCATCTATACCATTTTTTCCCCAAAAACTATTTGTAAATTTAAAAACCTAGTTTTTTGGGATGATCAAAATAAAAATACTAAGTATGAAAAGATTTTATTTCAGTCCAATAGGGTTTGCTTATATCATATCTATAGCCAACATCATATTAAAATCAGAAAGAAGCAAGTAGAGAAGGAAGATGAGGGAAGAGAAAGGAAGAATGATAAGAAAAACACTGTCCTGTGTCTTCAGAAATGTGTTGCCCATCTGAGATAACAGACTCAAAAATAGGCATTCGTAATAAAATCTAATCAAGAACAGAGTTGGCCTAGGTAGAAGAAATTAGCATTGCCTTAGGTATACATTTATTAACTCACCTCTAAAGTTTTTCTCCTCATGAATGATATTAAAAACACCCTGGGTTGTGAGTAGAAATAAATTGAATTTTAATTCCATTAAGTGACACTTTGTGGAAGGTGCTTTGCATATAGCTCAGCTGTAGGGAACATATTGATTCTTAACACAGGGCTATTCTTCCAGAGGTCATGACATCATTAGTGTGGCGTCTCCCACACTTGTCGGTGTATTTTCCAGAGTTAAATGAGTGTCACCAGCAGTATCTTTTCAGGAACTGAGAATGGGGGAAAAGTAGTGTGAGTATGGAAATGGGCATGAACTGTGCTATATGGACTATTTATGTGGCCAACAAGTTAATGGCTTTGAACTACCTAATCGGACAGTCTTCTCTGGAAACATCTTGATGCACAGGATCCCTGAGACATGGTTCTAGGTGATGGTAAACGTTTTCCAAGCTGTCCTCTGTCTGAAGATCATGGCTCTGCCAAAAGATCAAGTGAGGTATAATTACTGTTAACGACATGCACTGGGATGATCAAAATAAAACAAAAACACCAGGAAGGGCCAAGCAATACACAAATAAAAATAAGCTGTTTAGCCTTTTCTCCCATAATGGTGGACTACAAACTTGATATTTGCATTGATCTAGGCAATAGCTACTAAAAACATGAGAAGCTGGTGTTGCTCAGAACTTAAAAACAAGTAAAAATATCTGAAATTAATCATCATAGCCTTAATTGTGCCTGTTGTAACTTAGTAAAGATAGCACTTGCTTAGTTCTATCAGAATTCCATTTGGGCCAGGGATTTAGTTTAAGTAGTTTTGTGCCTTCTTTGGAAGCACAAGAGCTTGAGCTCAATCCCTTGTACTGAAACAATAAAAACAAAAAAACCCCCACAGAATTCCCTTTATTCTTTCCCAGAAATCATAAAAAACTAGAGTTAAAACAGCACAAAAGATGGGAAAATGTGACCATCACTGAGCTAAAATGGGGATCCCAGCACAGAAGTCTTTATTGTCACTACTGCAAGGGTACTGGACTGAAGTACAGAAGCCACTTTTTGAGCAAATTCAAAAGAACTAGACAAAGTGTTGCCAAGATGTTGCTGGTTTTAGGAAACTACAAGGGACTTCAGATTGAAGTTCTAGTAGTTACCACTGTAAACGTTCTCCTTGTATGTTTCTTCATCATGTGAACCTTCTGCAGAATGGAATTTTCATTCATCTGTAGTCCTTTGTCTGAATATTAGGTGAACTTCTAAATGCACATAAAAATTTAATATTTTTATTTATAATTCACATTCATTTTAACTGTTCATGCTTTAATGTAGACGTATACTAATATCACTCACAATAAGGGGATAATTAGTAAAATAAGTCATTTGTTCCATGTCTTAATCATATCCTAATTATCATGATAAATATTAAATATACTAATTATCCAAAAAATTAGATATTCTCCAAACAATCAATGATTCTGAAACCTAGACAATCAGATTTAGTTACTATTTTACAAACAAGAGTTAAAGAAAATTTTACTAACTGGTTATGAGATAAAAATGGTG
>PVIR01042616.1:0-12144 GCA_004026965.1 Petromus typicus | reverse complement strand
ATGTAGGGTGGATTAGTTCCCATCCAGACTCCACAGAGAGTGAGCTGGATGAGGGAGCAGATGGGGATGATGGAGTTTGGTGCCCCTGACACCAGCAGCTGCCTCATCCTTCTGCCTGGAGCAGTGACCTTAAAGGCCAGAACCACAGTGACGGTTTTGGCCAAGACAGTGGAAACAGCCACCGTGAACACAAGTGCAAACACGGTCTGCTGGAGGATGCAGGTGGCTGTGTTGGGCCGGCCAATGAAGAGCAAGGAGCAGAGGAAGCAGAAGGTGAGGGAGATGAGCAGGGTGTAGCTGAGAGCCCTGTTGTTGGCCTTGACGATGGGAGTGTCTCGGTGCTTCAGGAAGAGCCCAAGAATAGCAGCAGTGAGGACAGTGAAGCTTGAGGCTGTGGTGGCCAGAGTCTTCCCCAGAGGGTCTTCATAAGCCAGAAATGTCACAGACCTTTCAAGACAGCTGTTTCTTTGAGGGCTGGCGTACTGATGATCTGGACACTTCACACATTGCTCCATATCTACTTTTAAATGCAAACTCTTATCATTCCAAGTTTATCTTTTGTCATTATTTATATCTCTTCCCCGATGCAGAAGTGCATGGACTCACTGATGAAAACTGCCCTACTTCATCATTTCTGGACATCAAGTAAAACTTTACATAGAACATAATTTTCAGTAGTTTGACTCATTTTCATGGTGAAGAGAGCAACCTAGTTTTTCCTCATCTTATGTATCTACTTTCTTCATTTCAGTATTTTTCTCATCTCCTTGAATAGTTGGAGACAAGCCTCTATACTAAATTTCTGTAAACAATGACCCTAGCATTCAGTCCAGAAATAATAATGTATTGAAGATACACCATTATATTGTTCATTACATTTTAGGGAAACAAAATATGAACAACAGTGTTCAAGACCAAGCTTAGTTAATTCAACTACCCTTTATAATTATCATTATACCACAAATATATTGGCATTTTGATTAAAAGTGCACTGAATTGACAATTTGGATGGTACATACAAAAATCTTTTCCTTATTCAGTCTCCAGCTATACTTTTACATCCACAAGTTTTTGTTCCAAGTATTAATTCTTTTCAATAATTTATTGTTGGAATCATTAAAAAACCTTAACAGAATTTATTGATGAATGTTTCTACACGTAATATATAATAAATGTCATCCTTTAAATTTTCATTTGAATGACTTATGAGTGACACTCCGATGTAGAATTTTGTATTAACCTTGCATTTTGTCAATATTAAATTCAATTATTAATTTTAATTTACATGCTTTTTATCTTTACACACTACTATAATAATAAACATCACATTATTTCTGTCCTTCAGTTATTTGTGTTCATATATTTTATGACAATATTGCATAGGTCATGAACTCCAGGACAATTTCGGGTAGAAATATTCAAGTGGGTTAGGCTTGTCTCTTTCTTGACTTGTATATTAAACCAGAATGTGTGATAATTCCTTTAGCTTTGTGTAAATATACTTTATGTAATTAAGACTTTTTAATCCTACTCCTATTTATGAATGGTTACTTTACCATTTTTTCTTTATAAATAATTGAAAGATATTTAACTTTAGGATATTTTCTGGTCTTTGAAACTGTCTTTTCCACGTATTGTTGGCACGAGTACATTATGTACATCAAGCATCGCCATGATATAGCTCTACCTAAAACTACTTCTTAATTTGGAATAGTAAATGTAAACTTAGTAAAAGATGGAAAGTGGCCATAAAGTTTGTTGAAAAGATTGCATTGTAATGTATGGTTAGTTCAGCAGAGTATTTCATAAAATAAACTGAATTTTCCTAATATCATTTTTCCAATTTTCTTGATTATTGATGTGATGTATTATTGAATTCTCTTAAAATTTAACAATAAATATTTATCATCTCAATAATTATGGAAAAAGAATAGGGAACTTAACATTAAAATATGTTTAAAATATATTATGAAGATACAGTGTTTTTCATGGTAGTTATGTCAACTTTTTCTTTCAATTTGTTCTTTTTATTGCATTTTCTAGTAGGACAATGTGAAAGTATTTGTATTATAGTTTTGAAGAATTTTTCTCTATATCTGTAAAATTGACTTCATTTGTATGTTGGTGTTATGAATTGGTGATGTTTCCCTTTCTACTCGAAGAATCCTCTTTAGGATTATCTAAATTTTGCCTCTTGACTCAATTTTGATCTTTATGCATACTTCATTTTTTTCTTTATTTTCTCTTTTTATAATTTGATTAATATTTTTAAGTGAGAACATGAGTATATTCTCATTAAACTGTATATATTAAATTATATATGTATATATTATATTTATAAATTGTATATATATATTAAATTATACATATACATATATATATCTTCAACAACCAAATATTTTATAAGTGATATGTCTACAGTAAGACTTCTCTTAATCTTCTTTATATCTTATGGGTTAAGAAAAATTATATTTAGGCTATCGAAGCTTAGGTAGTGCTAATTCTGGGGATAGTTTTCTATACATAATCAAAAAAGACATAAATTAAGGTACAATCTATCCAGTCTGCAGAAAGAATACATACCAAATTTAACTGTATGGTACCCTACATAGTCACTGTCAGTGTTTAAAGACCAAAGAGAAAACTTGCTGATTATATTGTCAAATCAAATCATAAATCTCCCATAAACACATTAGTATACTTACAAAGAATCACAATGTGCTATGGTTTTCTGTCATAAATCCAAGTATTTCCAAAATGATAGTTACTGTATATGAAAATCTTCAGTATTAGTTTTCTGTAGTTTTTCTCTGCCTGGCCCCAACTTGATCTCTACATTTGGAGTTTTAATAACAGTGAATCTTGCTGAATTAATCTTTGACTCTTACATAGCAGCAATCAGTCACATTTGCTATTATTCTACCCCCTTCGAATAGGATTAATGCTACTGCTTTTGTAGATAAGTGAATGATATCCTACCAAAGAAGTATATCAGTATTCTAGCTCTGCCACTAACTTCCATTAATATGATTATATTTTGTCTGCCCTGTTTACTTGTAAATGCTGGAAGATCAGGACACGGAAGTGTGGAATGTAGCGAACATAAGGATGTGTGATATCCATGCTTTCAGGGTGACCAAGCGCAGTTTCAAAAAAAGTTGAAGGATCGGTACTCAACAATGCTAAGATCCATGGTAGATATTGAAATACGAAAATAGATGTACAGATGATTTTTTGAGAAAATATTTCTTTTAATAGTTCTAGCAAAAATAAATCTAATTACGTGTTGCAAATAGATTCTACTTATTTCAGTAAAATACAATATGGAGTACAATTATTCGTCTGGTACCTGGAATAACAAAAAATACTATAGTGCTCTTCTCTTCAAAATGTTTTCCATTCCCAGGAAGAACAGAACACTAGAAGAAAGGCATGGGAGTTGTCATCAGGCACGTACTTACCTGTGTGATTGGCAATCTCACTCTCTGGGCAGGGGGTGCAACCAAAACAACAGGCTGGTTTTCCTTCCTGAGCACTTTTCCTAAATCCAGGATGACAACTCTCACTGCACACAGAGCGGGGAGTCTGAGGACAATCAGATACATGTCAGTAACTTCTTGTATTTTTTGTAATCTTTTGTACATTTGTGAAAATTTCATTTGTACACACATCCAAATCCAATGTTTGGATCAGATGTCATGTACTGAATGGTGCAAAATATAATGACTTTCACAACATATGCTTCTAAAAATATATTCCTGACTGAGGGTAGTGGATCGTGCTTCTCATCCTGTAGGAGACAGGGTAAGAGGATGCAGCCAGAGCCCTCCCGGCATGCTCCAGTCCCCTTTGAGTCCCACGTGAAAGGATTAACAAACAACAAACAATGAAGTTGGAACCTTGAGGGAAAGGCTGAGCCCAGGCTGTATTCCTGCTACTTTGAGCAGCAGCAGCAGGAGGCTAAATACCACAGCAGCGGAAGGGCCAGTACCCCAAGCTTGTGGCACCTTTGTTGCCAAGCCTTTACACCCATAATCCTGGCATTCAAAGACAGGACGGTTATCCACAAAAATCCCTGTGGTTGAAAAATCCCAAAAGGTAGGGCAGATCCCTTAAATCTGAGTAAGGAAGTCCCAATAAGTAAGCCTTATGGCCAATAATCCTAGTGCAGACATTCTTGTAGTTAAAAATCCTGCAGGGCAGGACAGACATCTACAATAATCCCAGTAATTGATCCCACAGTTCCTGACATAATCCTAGGACTCGGGAGGCAGAGGCAGGAGGATTGCTATGAGTTTGAGACTAGCCTGGTCTACATGGTATTCAGGGCCAGCCTGAACTACAAAGTGAGACCCTGTCTCAAAAAACAAAAACCAAAACAAATAAATGAACAAACAAATAAAATACATATATTCCTTTCTCATTCATCAGAAAGATGGTAAATAAATTCTTATAATTGGAAAGCAAATTATTAAATTTACATATATGGCCTTTCTAAAGCAAACATGTGAAACTCACAAAATAATTTTGGTCCTTAAAGTGTATTGAAATGCATTATTATTAGGGCTAACTTACCTCAGTTATTCCTGAGGCCCACTCTATGATATCCTCAGATAAATGCAATTGTTGGCCAGGTGGATCATGTGGGGAAAAATTTCCTATTTTTGTCCTAATTCGAAGACCTTCTGGAAAATTCCAAAAGTTAAGAATGTCATACTCTGCATCCATTTTTCTATTCTCATCCACATTTATTTGCTCTCCAGCAGGACTGTCAAACTGGATGTCCTTCAGAAAGGGGTGCAGCTAAGACAGACAAATCACACTATAGTTAGTGGAGCCCAGGGCTGAGATAAAAACCCTAAGTTAAAGAAAGCGCTGACTGCCTTCCAGTTATGCTTTATCATGTGATATTCACACAAGCACATGTCTGAGCCCACAGAGAGCTAAAAAATCATACTTTCTCAAAGGTTAGTCATTTTTGAGAGAAAATTCTCCAACCAAACTCATATAAGTAAATTGTGCTAGAGTCAGAAATACTCCAGGCAGCCAAAGCTTTGCAAATATGTTTTCTCTCTCTGTTCCTTGATGATACGCATAAGGGCTTGTTGGCACTGAAAGGGATTGTGAAATTAAATCAGATCCTTTACTAATTATACGTTTTACAGCATAGCAACATTTGGATACCTAAAGAGTTGTAAATTTTTATTATTGCATTCAGAGCTCCATTAGAAATGCTTAGCTAGGGCCGGGGAGTTAGCTCAGTGGTTCCAGCGCCTGTCTCGCAAGCGCAAGGACCCGGGTTCGATTCCCCGGTAACCACATAATAATACTGGGTGTGGAGACTCACACCCAGCAGCAACCAGTACCACATACCACAGTGCCGGGCGTGGTGGCTCACGCCTGTAATCCCAGCACTCGGGAGGCAGAGGCAGGAGGATTGTGATGTGAGTTGGAGGCTGAGCTCAGGGCCAGCCTGAACCACAAAGCGAGACCCTGTCTCCAAAACCCCCCCCCAAAAAAGAAAAGCTTAGCTATCCCTCTATAGAGAAAACGAGGTGGGTAAGTATTTACACGATTAGAAACACACAGCATTCCTCTATACTCCTCCTGTTTCCTCCTTGTGACTGGTTTCTTTGTCTGGAGGAAACATCTGTGTCCATTTTCTCCTCTTTCGACTTGGAGAAAAGGTACAAAATGACTTCCACGGAGCTCCTGTGGAGTCCCGTAAGTACGGCACCTTGAGAAACACAGAAGGGACGTTACCTGCCAGGGGGCAGACGCCATCGCTTCTCGCTTTCTCCCTGATGGCGCTCCATCTTGCTGTAGAAGCATCTCATGGAGGGCGTGGGCCACGGCGTACACAGCGTTGTAGATATGGTAGCTCCCATCGGTCAGCCTCGTGTCAATGACGTTCACGGGGAGCTGTGCCAGAGAGGCGTTGGGGGGACAGTTCTTCAGTGTACAGTCGAAATGAGGGAATGAACAATCAAAATATTTCATCCAGTATATGGTGAGATAAGTGTCTTCTGGGTATTTGGAAGGGTTAGCTGTCTGTATAAAATGCTTGAAACCAGAGATCTGCTTATGGTGGTTTGTAAAAATGAGAGTTCCTTGGAATGAATCAAGTATGAAATTGTTTCCACTGGTAGTAGTCTGCCACTGTGAGTTTGTTATCCAGACTCTCCATGTCACTAAATATTGCCACGTAAGAAACTTGGTATCTGTTGTACTATCTGTATCAAAGTAAATGACGACCACATTTCCTAGAGACGTGTCTCTGTTCCATAGGTGATTCGATCCTGTTCCTTGAAAACGTGTTCTGACATCATTTGAGATCATTTTAATAAATGATATACAAACTCTTTTACTGTCCATCTCTCTTCTCAAGTCTGAGAGAAAGTGAAGACCTTTCTGACCTTCTGCAATAACCAATCCCACCCAGGTCCAGCTGAAGTGAAGCATCAAGGAGATCATGCCAGGCACCAGAGATGTGTCCTTTGGTGCCATCTGATAAAGGTAAGGAAACTGGTCATTGTCCCTCAGCATAGGTTCAAAAGAACCAAAGCTAATCTGAACAAAAAAAAAATGGGAAAAATATGAGGGAGAGAATTGGCAGGAAGCAGACTTTCAAACTTAAATGTTAAATGACAACAGAATATAGCAAAGGGGGTAATGGTTTAACCCTTCATTCCAATAAAGATATGACTGATCAGTTTCAGAGATGAGAAATCTAGAGGAACTGTTTTTGTATTCTGCTGGGACAATGAAAATGTTGTTGACCTACAAGTCTGTGTTCTCGCATCTGAGAAGGCATGCTTTAATAAAAGCACAACCCAGCTCCTTTCATGCTCTTTAGAACATCATCAAAGGTGACATATTTTCATCTTCCACCATCTCAAACACCTTTACCTGTGGAATTTTGTAGAGTCCAAGTAGTGATTCTATCTGGAGAGAAGTGGTCCATGACTCTCCCGTAAGCACTGCTAGGCATTTATTTTCTGTCTTGCAGGTGTAGTTAGGGGTCTCATCTTGTCCTGTAAGCAAAATAAGGGAGCTCTCCAGGGTCCTCCATTGACTGTGATGACCATTATGGAACTCATACCCCAGAGACACATTGGGTAGGAGAGAGGGATTCTTGTTGATCTCTTCAATGGCAAACACCAAGGCCAGAACATACAAGTAGTTATTGGTCTTTAAGCTGCATAGAGAGCATAGAGGTCCTTGGAGAAAGACTCAATTCATGACAATCTTCAAGTCAAGCATAATAACTTTAAGGATGCTTGCATTGGGCCGGGGATTTAGCTCAGTGGTCCTGGTGTCTGCCTTGCAAGCACAAGGTCCTGAGTTCAATTTCAGGTAACCACATACAACAATGCCAGGTGTGGTGGCTCATGCTTGTAATCCCAATACTTGGGAGGCAGGGGCAGGAGGATTTCTGTGAGTTTGAGGCTCACCTGGGCTACACAGTGAGCTCACGGCTAGCCTGAACTACAAAGTGAGACCCTGACTCAAAAAAAAAAAAATACTTGCACTACAACATTTATACTTGGAAATGTTTAGCATAATTTAATTAGAATGTTAACATTTGAGTGCTGCTTTGGTAATTAAATGAGGCAATGATGGTTTTTTTCCTCTTAATTTTAGGAGAATTTAAAACACTATCGAGAGCCTCTAAAAGTCTATTCCCAGTATATGAGTCATCCTGGATACAAAAAGCCCCCAGAATTACAGTGCGTAGGTCTGCACAGCACCTCCTGAGATGTGGACATCGGAGCCCAGGAGAGAGGAAGACCAGGCTGCCTCTGCTCTCTACCAAGAGGACAAGTGAACATCTCCCTCATCTCCCGGGAACTTAGGCAGCTGGTCATACGAGGAAACTCTGCATTTGCTGCTAACAAAGAACTGCCTTCTACCTAGTGCATATCTCCCCAGACATTTTAAATTATGCTTCTAGGTTTGGTCTTCTGTGGTTGTCACTGGAGTGTCTAGTTTATTCTGAATTATGTTAACATATTTTTAAATCTGCTGTTCTTGCCATCTGAGCAGTTCCAGGAGTTATTTCGAACTGTATCTGGCTGTCATCTTGTTAGGTTTACTTTCCACAGAACCCGCCTTGCCCCTCACTGTTCTCTGAGGATAATGCTTCACTCATAGACCCCAAGCCTCTTTGGTTCCGGGCTTCCACTGGTAAGGCAATATTCAGAAGTGAGTTCTCATCTCCCTCAGTGCAAAACTCCATGGCACTCGTGCCTGAACCATTAATCTTGCACCAACAAATCAACAAATTTTTACTTATACAAAAAGATACTGTGGCCAGGCGTACTGGCTCGTGCAGAGTATCAAAAAGATGCTGTGGCCTCTGGTATTGGCTCATGCCAGTAATCCCAGCACTCAGGAGGCAGAGGCAGGAGGATTGCTGCAATTCAAGACTAGCCTGAGCTGCACAGTGAGTTCAGTGCCAGCCTGGACTACAAAGTGAGACCCTGTCTCAAACACACACACACACACACACAAACAAACCCCAAAACCTAAAAAAAAGAAAAAAATATTTAGCTCAGTGGTTCTGGCACCTGCCATGTAAGGGCAAGGGCTTGGGTTTGATACTCAGTAACCACATACAATGGCAGACGTGGTGACTCACGCCCACCAGCAATCAATATCACATACCACAGTGCTGGGTGTGGTGGCTCACGCCTGTGATCCCAGCACTCGGGAGGCAGAGGCAGGAGGATTGCTGAGTTTGAAGCTGAGTTTAGGACCATCCTGAACTACAAAGCAAGACCCAGTCTCAAAAAAAACAAAACAAAACAACAACAACAACAACAAAAAAAACCCATGAAGTTTTCTTTTTAACACATTCCAGAAGATTTCCATTAGACTTCCTTGATTAAAACAACCAAAAATCCTGTTCACACTAGGTGAGAAAAATACTCAGCATCAATTACCAGCATTGAAGGGGTCCACGTGAAACAGATAAAAATAACCCTACAATCTAGTTGGAAAACTAATAATAAAGAACACAAGTGTGTAGAATAAAAATGCAAGCAAAAGTCTTGACAGGAGGAGTGTGGAATTTGTACAGACAACTTGCACAGCAGAGAACACAGCAGGGTCCTACCCCTGATGTCCCTGCTTCCAAATGTGGGTGTTCTCTACAGGCAATATTTGTGGCTTTAACATGAGCGAAACGACACAAGCCACTGTGAATTTGCTGACATATTTCTCTAGGAGCGAGTCGAGTCATCCTCTGGAATTTTCTACACTTTGCCTCACCTTTTAAGGAACTACAACTTTTGTCTACAGAACAGACACTAACAGTATTTAGGCAGAGTATCCACCTTTGTCCAGTCATCATGGCAGACTCAAATTATTAAAGACAGAAGCCTCCTGGATAACTGATTTCTCAAATGGTCTAGTTTACAGCACTGAGAACCATACATGTAATAACTAACTGCTTACAATAAATTTCCACAAGCCACTGGGGTAAAAACAGCATTAGTCAAAGTTAGCAAAACTAGAAACTGTGCAAGAGACACTTATGCAGCTTCTTATCAATGAACTGCGTTTAATGGCTTGAAGAACATCACATTACTTTCTTCCCACATTCCCCCCCTCAAAAAAGAAAGAGTCAGAAAACAAGAACAGACAAAATAAACTTGGACAGATCTCTCTGGTCTACACTGTCACTGTAGCACTGGTCTATTTACCCACAGAGCCCTTGTGCTTGTCTATCCCAACCATGAAGCAGGAATAAAAAAAAAAGGAGAAAGACACTTACTGATCGAGAAGAAATAATTCCTTTTTTGGATTTGCATTATTGATATTTATGTGGAAATATGTATAAAGGGGGAAAACCCCGCCTATCTCCACATCGCCTTCCTTATGCACACTTTGTTTCATTTTGCGCAGGCAGGTGACATGATTCAAGGTGACCTGCCAGGAAAGCATGGAGTGGAAAGGCTGCAGGAGAAGAAGAATAATGGTGAAGGGGAACATCCTCAATGTGTCCCCAAGACTAAGTCTGTGTAGCATTAGGACTCGCAGTCTCAGCTTGGGAAATTCATATGTTAGGTGTGTGTATATGTCTTACTTTTGTGAACTTGGATAAACTTTTCAACCTCCCGCCCACACTCCTCTGGAGAAATAGTCAATACTTTGTGCCCTCTGGCTGTGCACCTGACTTCCTATGTCCAGGTGAAAAACACAGCTTAGAAAACATACTTCGTGATTGGCCTCTCAACTTCCCTGGACCATGATTTTATAAACATCTCTTGAGAGAAGGCCCAGACGCCACCTCCTCTCAGGAAGAGTTGGTCTCAAGTGTGTATCTATGATCTACTTGTATGAATGCCAGCATCTGGGGTGAGGCAAATGGATTAAAATAGAGGATTCAGTGTGAGGTTATTTGTGAAATGATCTCAAAGGGTCTACATATAGACAGAACTTTAAAAAAATAAATTGACTTTATTGGTACATTATACAAATACATTATGATTACATACCTAATTGGCAATTTGTACATAGTATATCTTGATTCTCATTTTTCCTCATTCCCTTGAACTCCATATCTATTTCCATAAGCTTTATTTCTATTTTTTCCTTTTTACCATCATTTTTTTTTCTTTTCCTCCTCCTGCTGTAAAAAAGAGTTAACAGGCTTTGCACAGAAAAACCTCTGTACTAAGCAGGCTAGGAAAACAGACTTTGAAACAAATCCTTAGGGCAACAAACCTTGCTATAGATAACTAGACTAATCGGGTTCAGTCTTCCTGGGAGAAGCTGACCCCTCCCCAGGAATACAGGCCCAAGGCACACAGCCTTCAGATCATTAAGGAGGATGAGAAGCAGAGTTTGTTATTATCAAGGGCACTTGAAATTTCTCAAAATAATGTGTCTGGTCCTGGCTTCTGGCCAAAGTTGTGACCGCACACATCCAGTTACAATGATTACATCTGCCTCTTGGCTTGGTGCCGCTTTTGTCTGAAGTAAGGATAAATAGGGGATGAAGAAGCTTAGGTTCAGCCCAACGAGAGACTGTTCTGATCTTCTGCTATCCATCACGGGTAGTGCTCTTCCTGTGCCGTTTTGATGACACGCTGAATGGTAAAGGTGGAAGTTCTTATTCGTACTTTGTAATCATTTCCAATATTCCACTCAGCAGTAGTGCTATTCCCGTGCTGTGTTTTCCCGGTGATGACACACTGAGTGGTAAATTGGTACTAATTTTCTTTACTTTTTTCCTAATTCCTAAATATAAACATTTCTTAAACTTCCTCGTGTGGTGGTTTTATTCATGAATCGAGTTAGCAAAATTTATTAAAGGTGCACCACAGGTGACAAACGGCTCTTGTCAACACACTCACCCGGCTACCGTTTCCCTTTGAACATTTTCTTCCTGTTTCACAAAACCTACTACACATTCTGGACCTCATGTACACTGTCAGTTTCTCATACTAGAGAAATGATATGGTATTTACACATTTGTGTCTTATTGCACTTGTATATGGCCTCAGGCGGTATCCTGTTAGCTATAAATGACTCTAGTTTGTCATTCTTTATGGCCAAGTAATACTCCATTTTATATTAAAACAAAACTTCTTTATCCAGTCTCTGGTTGATGGGCATTTGGGCTGTTTCCAAGATTTAGCTATTAAAAACTAAGCTGCTATAGGGCCGGGGATATAGCTCAGTGGTTCCGGCGCCTGTCTTGCAAGCGCAAGGACCTGGGTTCAATCCCCGGTAACCACATAACAATACTGGGTGTGGAGACTCACCCCAGCGGCAACCAGTACCACGTACCAGTGCCGGGCGTGGTGGCTCACGCCTGTAATCCCAGCACTTGGGAGGCAGAGGCAGGAGGATTGCTGTGATGTGAGTTTGAGGCTGAGCTCAGGGCCAGCCTGAACCACAAAGCAAGACCCTGTCTCTAAAAACCTTAAAAAAACAAAAAAACAAAAAAACAAAAAACTAAGCTGCTATAAACATGGGTGTACATATGTCACTGTGGTATGATGTTTTTCATTCTTTAGTGAATATATCCAGCAGGGAAATAGCAGGGTTAAGTGGTTCAGAGTTCTACCAGCATTTGCTAATGGTTGATTTTTTGATAGCAGCCATTCTTTCTGGATTAATATGGAGTCTCAG
>PVIR01042615.1:0-12146 GCA_004026965.1 Petromus typicus | reverse complement strand
TAATATATTCAGTGTATCTCTTTTGGATCACATATTGATTTTTAGAGCCCCTAAAATTTCAGTCATGAATACAATGAATTTGAAACATTTTTGAAGCTAAGATTTTCAGTGTCTTTGTAGAATATTACATCACTACAGGGTAAATTATTAAATGCAAAAGAAAACTGAGTCTAAAGGTAAACTTTAATTTGCTGTGGTAGAATTTCGACAAGAGTTTTAAACTATGTGATGAAATCTGTAAGTTTGGAGAAAAGTATTTGGTACCTTCATTGTTCATTGGTACTTTCATTAAAAATGTAATTTAAATTTTATAGTTAACAATCCTGTATCTCTTCTTTACTGTACTCTATTTTCTTAGATTTCTTCTTATTTTTCTTTACTCCTGAATGTGTTAGTATGGGAATTCTGTCTTTGGACATGACTGTGGGTGGTCCTTAGAGCTAGCTGATCCCTAACTCCCTAATCACCAATTCTGTTAGCTTTATATTATATAATGAGTTAAAAGCTGTATATGCTTCCATCTGAGTTCTTCAATAATAAAATTAAAAATTTAGCCTGGCTGCCAGCACATTACACAGCCTCCTGGGACCTTCTAATGGTTGTGGCCACTCTGTACCCTACCTTATTGCCTAGTTTCAGTTGCCATTTAAAAATTCCAAGGGGAGTAGTTCCTTTCTGACTGCCCCTGCCATGGGAAATAGTGGACACCAGCTAGGCAGACCCAAATATTGAAAAGCCTGGAGGAAAGAAAGATGGTAGAAGAAGTGATCAGTAGGAGGAACTTGGGACAAAGGAACTTTCCGAGCTGATAGAACCTAGAGAGACCTTGACTCCAGGCTAAAGGGATAAGCTCATTGCTTCCCCTGCCCCACAGTGTGTCTCATCCTGTTTCCCTCCAAGGTCATTTTTACTGTTCTGTCTCCATGTTGCTTGTTGCTCGCTCTGCCTAAGGCTTCAGACTACCCAGGCTAGGCTTCTTCAGCTTCACAATCAGTGCCAGCCACCTGATAAATCTGCCTCTCTGATCGTATCCCCCACTTCTTTTTCATGTTTTCTTTCCTCCAACTGATTGAAGTTAACTCTTCCTTCTTCAGCGTGGACCTCATATTGCCTCGTTAGCTCGGAAATGGACTATCATCTTTACCAGTTGCGATTCTGCCCAGACTGAGATCAGCTGTCTGTGGATCTTTCTTAATCACAGCAGCCTTCAACAGGCCTCTCTTACTTGAAAGACTGTAACGCTTTGTGTCTGTTCTGCTGTCTCATGTTGGTTGTTTGTTCTCACCTTATTTTCACTATGGGATCATAAGCTCCCATTAGGACAAAGAACCCAACCTTATTTCTTTCACAGTACATAGTACATCATTTTCCTTACAGTCAGTCCCTAAGTAATGAAAATGTGGTAAATGAGTGGTAGAAAGAAATTTCATTAAAATTAAATATTCTGACACAAATTTAATATTTCCTGCCTGATTTTATATTTCTTTTTGTATAGAATAGAGATATGAGTATTTCTTATTAGAAACTTTCGGTACCTACCACAGAGAAATACAGTCAGTAAAACGGGTCTAACAAGAACAGTACCCCCCACACACACCAGGATTGGTGTGTGGGTGTCTGAGTGCTGCAGTGCAGGGCCACAGGTGCCTCGTCTGGCCGCCATGCCACAGGAAGGAAGACCGAAGCATCCTGTGCCTCCTGAGTGCCTTTCTGGAGAGTTCTCTCTAAAGAATATAATGCCTTCTCTAGTAAATTATGTGCATCAAATTGCCTGTCATATTTAATGTTTTTAACTGAAGACCTAGTGTTACAAATATTCAACTGATGGTGTGTATGGGGAGAAGTGTTACAAATATTTTTCTCACACTTAACTCTTCCATTTGAGCTAAATTCAGTTGTATTTGAATTTTCATAATTCAAGTAAAATATCTGTGCCAACATTTTAAAAATAAATAGCTGCCAAGCCGAAGCGGACAGCATATTCCTTGGTGGCAGACAGTCATGAAAAGCTGTGTATACAGAGGGAGCAGCTATCAGCTATCTTGAACTGAGCTCATATGCGAATGTGAACACGCCTCAATTAAAATTATATCATGTATATTAAAACTTTCTCTAGAGTCCATAGAATGTTCAGAAAAAGTACAGTGAGTTTGACCTTAAATACCATGCCTCATTATTTTTTTTGTCATTTCTAGCTACCAAGCTCTCCAAAGAAAACAACTTTTTATTTCTTTTAGTTTTGTGTGTGCCCTGAGTTTTATTCCCAGTTGCTGCTGTTTAAAAAAAAAAATTGAAATGGTTCCAAGCACTGCTGTTGTTTTTCTTTTTTCTTTTTTTTTTTTTCTCCTGTAACTAATATTTAAACATCAAAGATACTCTGGTACTTTCATGTTGTAGAGTGTATTCAAGATCATATTTTCCCTGAAGGTACATGCGGCACAGGATTTGTTTCCTTACCTGTCAGACTTCTTGTTCAGAGGTCCTCTGCCTGGTAGCCTTTTGACTTCACAGGCTTACTGTAGAGAAATAACTGCAGGGAGGTCACATCAGAAGCAAAGCAGTGAGTTAGGCACATTTTATAAGCGTTTTATTCCGATATTTATAAACAAAAAAATCCTGGTTTTGTGATCTGTCAAAATTCATGTTGTGATATCAGTGACTTTATGAAATTTCTAAACTGAGCCATGTTTTAAACTGAGCCAGCGTATCATAAGACTGAAATTTAAAGTTATCTGCTTCCATCAAAGCTTATGGCAATTATTGTGTCAGCACCTAGTGTATCTGCTACGATAGCGCTTGTAGGGTATTTTCAAAGTTTTACTCAGTCTGTTAGTTGGAAGTATTTCATGAGATTCATCTTTGATTAACTGTCAGAATGATATATAAAAATTATGATAGTGTCATATGCATATCTCTTAATGTTAATTTTTCTTTATATTTAGTAAGCATATACAGCATTATTTATTTTTCAGTTAAATATATGTCCTAAAGATGCAATAATTATTACATGTTTGAAAGGACTACCTGGGTAGTTAAGCTGTTTGTCCTCACAGCAGGTAATAGGTTTGTAGTCAAAATAGAAAATATTTGAAAAATCACAAAAGAAATACAGATATTACCAAAACTGCCAATGCTAATGAATAGATAAAAATATAAACTGAGTTCAATTAGTAAAAGTTACAATAAATATGTTGGGCAAAAAGTAAGAACAAAGATAGTTTAAGTATCAAAATATTGAAGGTGCAAGGGATGTATCTCAACAGCACAACACCTGACTGGCAAGCATGAAGTCTTAAGTGTAGTCCCCAGTACAAAAAAAATGAAGAAAGAAACCTGAAAGTATTGAAGGCATTTCTGATTTTATATCACAATCTCATAAAGAGTATACTCAATGAATTTCATCTTCAAATTGCTTTTCTGTTCATTTGAAAAAAAAATGGAATAGCAAATTAGGCTCAAAAATAATGCTGCACACCAAACTCAGTTTTAACCACTATCTAGCTATAGCAAGGAATAAATTATTCAAAACTAAGCTTCTATGATCTTACATTTAAACCTTCTTGTCCTCCCAATGAATGAAATGGTCTTTTCCCAAATAGACCTTTTACTGCTTGATAGGATCATTATTTTTAAGAAGGTTTAAAATGTGATCTGGAAAACTACATTGACTTATGTGGTATATTTGCTATTCTTAGCCTGATGAAATAAGCTGGAAGCAGATGAAGAATGCAGGTTAGAAAGAAAACAGATGCTAGATATTAGAAATAGAAAGGTTTTTCCAGCAATGAAACTTTCATTTCAGGACTGGATTTGTGTTGGCACGTGTGGCATTATGATGATTATTGTTTTTCTCTCCAGCTGCTACACATCTGTATTGAAGGTTGGGGCAATTGGCGTTGGTCAGAGCCCTTCAGTGTGGACCATGCTGGGACATTTATTAGAACAATTCAGTACAAGGGTCGCACTGCCTCACTCATCATCAAGGTTCAGCCACTCGGTGGAGTACAAAAGCAGGTAAGTTCTTTGTGTTCATAGTCCAGGCACCTCCTAAATATGTGTGGTCTTGGAGATTAAAACTTCAGAGCAATGTAAATAATTGGTAATAGAGGTATCACAGTGGCTATGCCTACTACTGCCACGCCATGAGTACCTAATGAGCACTTGTTGGTGATCCCAAAGACGATGACCACAGTGATGGTTCAAACCCCTTATCCCGGGTCTTTTACAAGAGCTGCTAACGAGCAGTAAAGTTTACCAATTTGAATTTCACCTCTTCTCCCTGTCAGCACCTACCTTCTGGTGGAGGTGCTAATGAGCTGTGAAATAGCCAAAGGCCTTCACTGAGAAAGAAAAGGAGCAAAGGATGCTGGAGACTCTGGATAATCCACCAGTGGATAACCAGGAGTTGATTTTCATGTCTGTGAGGTGAATCTGTGAAAGCGTCGTGATACTTTCCCATGACAAAGGGGGTCTGCGCCTATAGCAAACTTTACATTTTCTAGGAGTTAATATTAACTGCAGTAAAAAACTGCAGTCCAACTCTTGGCATATAAAACCTCAGCTCTCAGCACATATTTTTTACGTATTTTATAAAACTTCCTCTTGGCTGTTTTTGAAGTTCTAAGACTGCAAAAGGAAAAAAGTATCCAACACTTTTTTGTGTTCTTAAGATGTGAAAATGTGGTTTCTAAAAGATGGTCTTCAAGCACAGAGCATATGACAAGAGTAGGAGGAAGAAAAGGAAATATTAAAATTGGAAAACTGACTTCACGGCATACATAATAACTGCATTTGTCATAAGAGTCTTAAAAAATCTACGTGCATCTGGGTTGTAACACTCGACCCAGAGCCTATGTGAACTGAGGACATGATCGAAATAATATTAAGTCCCTGGAAAGGAAACTGTTCTTATGGAACAATGAGGGTTCTTCTGTTGCTTTATGCCAAGAAAAAGCAGGAAGCAACTGGCAGGAAGAACAGTAGGCCCCATACCATGGACATTCTTGGTCTGCACCTAATCAGAGAGCTGGACTTGATGTTCTCATTATTGTGCATGACAGAAATGAAAAGTGAACAGCAGAAGAGTCTTGAAAAGAATCATAAAGAGCCTCCCTAATTAACAGGTCACTTCTCAGAATATATGCTGATTGCTTTCAGTGAAACCAAATAAATTGGGAGATACCAAATATGTGACATAAGCTTTGCTCTTAAATTCCAAATTTATGCAAATCCATCCATGTATATAACTGATAGTAAGTGGAAAGAGAATTTAGAAGATGCAACTTGTGTTGGGCTTTGGAAAATACATAGAATTTGGATTATGAAGAGCATTCCAAGCAGACAGTATAACATAAATAAAGACATGACGATAGGATTAATGAATCTTACTGAAGGACTCCTGAAGAGACCAGCCTACTAGTGTGAGCTCTGGGCTCGAGTCTTAGGAACTGAAAGTGTCTCTAAGTCTTGTCTGCCTTCAGAGCTCTCCTCTATGGGTGGGCTTAATAAATACATATTGATGTTCTGATTCCATCACTCATGCTCTTTGAGAAATGTCTCCTCTATCTTCCCATCCACAAGCAAGTCTGAGAAATAAGAGTGCATTCCCTCACACCATCAGCTATTAGAAAATTTGAACCAAAGTCTTTGACCATTCCACCACCTTTACCGTTCTTCAGAACCGTGACACATGTACAGCTGACACACAACAGTTTGTTACGAGGATTCCACAAGTCCCCCCGTCTGTAGCCTTTCAAATATGTGAGGGGAGCTAACATGTTTCCTCATAATATCCTTCTCTGACTTAAGCCAGTTCTCTAAACTCAAGTGTACGTCAGAATCTCCAGAGGACTCACCAAAACACAGATTGCTGGGTCCCGCCCCCGGGGTTTCAGATCCAAGAGGTTGAGGGTATGGCCTGATAATCGTATTTCTAACGTGTTCCCAGAGATACTGATACTGCTGCTCCAGGGCACTTATTTGGGAGCATCATAACTAATCTAAATTCTCCCAGTTTCTTCAGCTCTTTTGCATGTAACCACTATAACTTTTACTCATGAATAAAATTGAGGAAATAGTTTTAATGATATGTTCTGGTGGTTAAGATTATACCTGGGCAACTTGTCTGTATTCCCTTACTAACTATGTGATCTTGAAGAAGTTATAAATCAATCTGTGTGTATGTGTGTGTGTGTGCGTGCGTGCGCGTGTGTGCATGCGTGGCTTTGTGCGCACACAGTACCAGGAATCCAGCTCACCACCTTGTGCTTGCAAGGCAGGCGGTGGTGCCACTGAGCTAAATCCCCAGCCCTATAAATCAGTATTTTAGTCAATAAAATGAGGGTAGTAATAGAGCTTTCCTCGGGAAATTAGCATAAGAATTAAATGAGCTTGTGCACACAGAGTGCTTACCGTGCCTAGCCCCTTGTCATAGCCCAGTAAACTTTGCTTGCAGCTTTTAGAATGAAATACTCTTAGTCGTGAATAATGAGTTAAACTTTTTTATGTTACTATAACAATGGCTCATTCTTGCATATATATGTATTTTCAAGAAATGATGTTAAATTTCTAGGATAAATCGACAGGTACAATTTTCCTGCACAGATATTACCAAATGTCAAAAAATATGGTAATTTGAAAAATACATCTCTAAAAACTTAAGTTCACTTCTATCCTTCACCTCCACCCACCCACACACAAGCAAATTTTTAAAGGTCTTTTTCAATTGGATTTAATTTTACTGTCAGGGCAGTTTAACTAGCATTCAGATTAAAGTTAAAGCACATCAGAGACATAGGATTTCCTCAATTGGTGAGGTTAGGAAGAAAGAAAAGAACCAAGCTTCAGAAGACCTTTGTGGATTCCTGCCTCCTTCACATCTTGGCTTCTTTCCTACTTCTCCACCTGGGCCTGGAAATTCGCAATAAATTGCAGCTGCCTAATTACCAAAGCTCATTTGGGGAGGTGAGTGTATGCAGATCCCTGACGTACCTTAACCACATTAATATGTCCCTGAATAATGGAGAGCTGGCCAGAACTCTTTTTAACATTGATGCTTAGTTATCTGTACTCTTCCTGTCCTGCACTTCTCTTGTTTATCCCAGTGGAATGTAAATTGGCCACATATAAAGTTTCCCAGGGACTTCGTACATTATACAAGTACTCATGTACACATGCTGGCTTCTGTGTTTCTCATCCCTTCACTGAAGAAAACTTTACCGCTCTAAAAGCTCAGATGTACATATGTATGTGTGTATGTCTGCATCTTCATACATACACTTTTAATCATGGCTAAGATATCATTTTCCAGTGCATCTGGTGCTCTGGATTTGTTCTTTAATATCACTATTCTTCTTGGCACTGATCTAATACGAGTTCTGAAACCTGCTAAGTAAAATCATATGTGGAAATCTTCAATACATATCTTTGTGGCTTTAAGAAAGGAGGGAAATTAGTATGAAACCTGGAAATATGTATTAAAGAGAAATCCTACATTAAAAAAAAAATAAGTAGCTGTCTTCAGCTGATAAATTTATCTTGAAATTCCAGCCATAATTTTCAAAATAAAGGCACTGTGAGCTGGCCACTTTGAAGAAAAGCAGATTGAGCTCCCCTGAACCCTGCAGCCATGAAGGAGCCCCACTCCCATGAGCAGCCATTTTGGACTTCCCTTCATCAAAATAGTCCTTTGCCCCTTTTTTGGATTTCCTTTTTATCAAATTTGAAAGCCTATTTAACAGGCTTTTTAGTTGAAAATGAAACTATAAAAAAACCCACCAAGAGTATCTTCATCTTTAAACAAAGCCAGCCCCAGATGGCTGCAGAGATTCTGTGGTTTCTGTGAAAGACTGTGAAATTCTCTTCCAAATTTCCAAGGGTCTAAAGGTTGGAAAACAAGAGCCATGCACATATGTTGCCAGGCCTGCGTATATCAAGAATAAGAACAAAGTTAAAAACTTCCTCTAAGTTTTCACATGCTTATTTAAAGTTAGGTCCTACGTGGCTTCACAAGACTTATCACAAGTGTCTACTAATCCCTAGGATATGTTAAGGAAAGCCTAGCTTGCTAATTTAGGACTCATAGTTCAGTTGACTTTTATGGTTTGTTATTATGTAAGCATAGTTTTATCTATTCTGTCTAGTGGAAATATAATTGAAGGATGGCTTGGTTTTACAAATGAGCTCCTTTTTTTATAAAAATTCAGATAAATAGTTGGAAAATAAACATGTAAGAAACCCCACTCTTCAAATAGCACAAGCACAACCACTGTGTCAGTCAAGTGGACCTGTGTCGGCTAAATACTCATTCGCTTCTAAATAGTTATTTGTGTGGGCATAATGTACACAGGTATTCTCAGATACTTGAGAGGCAGAAGCAGGAGGATTGGACGTATCATAAGGCCAACCCGAGCAACTTAAAAAGGTATTCATATTCATTTGTGTAAATAATAGTTGATTTTAAATGTTGGTTACAGATTTCTTTTGATGACATAGTTAATATACCAACTAGAATGTTGCCAACTTGAAGTTACAAAATGCATTTTTTTAAGTTTCATAGCAAATGAATGGGACAGGTCCTATTATTACTTACATTTTTCATTTATTCTTCACATCACATGAAGGAAGAACACAGGTTCACTGTTGGCTAACTCAGCACTTCAGTATTGTCCCTGTTTCTCTGCTTCTCCACCATACTCCTGTGTTTGCCTTTCTTGGCTCAGTATAACTCCAAAAGCTGTGATCATCTCTCGTAACACCCTCCATGACAGACAAGGAGGTTTTTCTCTTCTTAAACTGTCTCCCTTGTTATCAAGGAATAAAATCTTCCATAGAGCCTTTGCCAACTTCCCTTTTCATGTTTTCAGCTGATGACTGGTAAAGATAGAATGGAGTTAAGTTACCAGGATCACTTGTAACAATTGTCTTACAGCTGTAGAGACAAGGGAGGTATCCCACTGGCCTGAGGACTTGGTTTGAAACCCAAACCAAATCAGAGTTGCAATAGCAAGGAAAAAGAGAAACACACTCATAGGAAAGGAACCAGTGGAGTCTGCCACATTTGTGGTATGATGAGCAGCTTTTACTTTCTTTCTTATGGAATCTAAGTTTTCTTAAAAGTAGGCATTTATCTTATGAAAGACAGATCACATGACTGATTCCTGACACAAACATCAGGCCAGACTGCCTGTGTACCACCTAGCAAGTTATTCAGTTCTCTGTGCCTACTTTTCTTCTTGTTAAGATAGTCATGGTAGCACCTCCTTTGTGAGGTTGCTGTGAGATTAAGAGGAATATAGGGTGTGGGGGAGTGATGGAGTGAATGAATGACTGATTGCAAATTGGCTCCTGTGATCATGGAGACAGAGTAACCCTAGGCTCCCTAGTCAGCAAGTTGGAGAGCCATCGTGTTGTCCCCGTTCAAGTCTGAAAGCCTGAGACCCAGCAGAGCCAGTGGTATAAATTTCTGTCCAAAAGCTACAACTTCGAGACCCAGCAAGAACTGATGATTCCATTCAAGCTCGAAGTCTAGAAAAGACCACCATGCCACCTCAAGTACTCAGAATGAGTTAATTCACTGTTACTTATCATTTCTGCACTAGTCATGCCTTCAGTTGATTGGATATTGCTCACACACTGGGGGGTGAAGGCATCTGTCTCACGTGGTCTAATAATTCACACATTAATGTCATTCAGAAACATGCTCACAGATACACATTCAGAGTCATGTTTCACTAAATGTTTGACATTCCATGTCCAAGTGGAGTTGACACATTAAAGTTATCTTTCACTTCCTCAGACCTATATGTTTAGTATTGTTAATGTTTATAATCTGAAAAAACATTAAAAGTAAGAAATCTAGTTTGTGAAAGTTCTGTTTTCCTCAGTCCTGGTAGATACTCACTTTTTAAAAGGTTTTGCTTTCTAAAAGTATTCACTGCAAAAGAGTAATTTTTTTATTATCCTCTCATTTTGAATCAATTTAAACATTTCTTGATGCTGTGACCTATATTCCTGAGAGCAAAGTTGGATAATCTATTAATTTAGTGGATAATTCTGTGTATTTTATAAGGATACATACTCCTACAAAGTAGAAGAAACTGAATAAAATGAAAATTAAGTATCTCATCAAATGTGACTTGTTTGGGTTTATACAGAGATCTTTTACTGCCTCAGAGTCCAACAGATCCTTAGAAATCAGCCTCAAGGAATAGATTGATCATAATTGCCCTTTTGATTACCACAGCTGAAATGCTTGCAACCTGATCTTGTACATCACCAAACATTTCAAGCAAGGTATCCCCATAATTTTCAGTTTCATTATTTAACTGATTAATCAGCTAGTTACCTTTCGAGGCTTCAGCAGTACTTTCTCCTAGTTCACTTCACGTTCCTTCAACCTTTTCTCTCCAACCCCTTCACCTCTTCTCTCTTCACCTCGGGCCTGCCGATAGAGTACTTGTCAATTTGGGGGCTTCCGCTTCTACCCACCCCTCCTAGGTAACTATCTTCCGTCACCACGTTGTGTATGGCTGTACTTCACAAGTCTTTATTTCCAGCTCCATCTTCTCTCTGAAGCATCTGACCGGTGTTTGCAGGTGGACACTAGACCATGCCTCTTGTCTCTCCTTTAAACACTGCAGACTCAACATCACCACAGCAAAGTTCATTCTTTCTTAAATTTCTATTCCTTCTTGTTATTAATGAAATCTGAATTAATGAAGCCTTATAAGTTTTATAATGTCTTTTAGATTATCATCTGTGGAAGACAGATCATCTGCAGTTACTTGTCTGAAAGCATAGAACTAAAAGTTGTTCAGCATTACATTGGTCAAGATGGGCAAGCTGTGGTTCGAGAACATTTTGACTGCCTCACACCCAAACAGAAATTGCCTTCATACATACTGGAAAACAATGAACTGACAGAGTTATGTGTGAAGGCCAAAGGAGATGAAGACTGGTCAAGAGATGTGTGCCTAGAACCCAAAGCTGCCGAGTGTAGCATTGTCATCCAGGTAGGAAAAACAGCCCGGTCTGAAGGAGAGCAGCTTTAAAAGTGCAGCTTCTCAATATGCTCTTTACTTAGTGCAGCATTTCATTTATTAAAAAGTGATACATAGAAAGGGAGAGGCTCTGGAAAAAACAGAAAGACTTGGAGGAGTGCTCCTCAAACTGTTTCCATCTCTGTCTTACCCAGATACAAGAAAATTATACCTTGGCAGAGTCCCCTATACCAGGACTTTATGCTATAATAAAGTCTGGTTTTGCTTAGTTGGGGTTTTTGTTGTTGTTGTTGTTGTTTTTTACTTTTTTTTCTATAACTTTAAACTTTTTTATCCTCCAAATTGAGGATAAAGTATCATACATCAGTATCTTACTTTGATTAACTAGTAAGCTGTTTAGTATTTAAAAAGATCCTTTCCTATCTTGTGTGCAGGTGCCATCTTCAAACAGTTCCATTATTTATGTCTGGTGCACAGTTTTGACTTTAGAACCCAACTCTCAAGCACAACAACGAATGGTGAGTACTTTCCCAACCCTAAAATACGGTATATGACTCTGACCTTTACTGTTCTGAAATAAATTAAGGTCAGAATGACCTAGGGAAGAGATTTATTACTAGTTTGTTTCAGCATCAAACAGCTGGAATACTGCAACAAAGCAAATATGAAAGTTGTTCTGTGCTTTTATTTTTATAGATTGTGTTCAGCCCTCTTTTTATCATGAGGAGTCATCTTCCAGACCCCATTATCATACATTTGGAGAAAAGGAGTCTAGGATTGAGTGAAACACAGATTATTCCAGGAAAAGGGCAAGAAAAGCCACTGCAAAACATAGAGCCTGACCTTGTACATCACCTCACATTTCAAGCAAGGTATTATATATTTTCCTAAAAGAAATTCAGCAGAAAAATAATCTTGTACTTTGGGGGAAAAGGGAACATGGATGGAATTTTTGTTGTATGTTTGCTTATCTTAGGAGGATATTATTTGAAAGTTGTGCAGCCTTATCTTTTCTTGATTCTGCCTTTTGGTTTTAGATAAGTCAGTCTTTCTCATTTAGCTGAGAAATAACTCAGAGGAAATGAAATTTAATTGAGATTAAATGGATGGTTGTTTATTTTTTGTATTTATTTGTTTTTGTGAAAG
>PVIR01042614.1:0-12173 GCA_004026965.1 Petromus typicus | reverse complement strand
TTTTTTTTTAGGTTTTTTTTTAAGGTTTTTTGAGACAGGGTCTCGCTTTGTAGTTCAGGCTGGCCCTGAGCTCAGCCCCCAACTCATCACAGCAATCCTCCTGCCTCTGCCTCCCGAGTGCTGGGATGACAGGCGTGAGCCACCACGCCCGGCACTGTGGTATGTGATACTGGTTGCTGCTGGGCGTGAGTCTCCACACCCAGCATAGGTATGTGGTCACCAGGGATCGAACCCAGGTCCTTGCGCTTGCAAGACAGGCGCCGGAACCATTGAGCTAAATCCCCGGCCCCTTTTTTTAGGTTTTTTGAGACAGGGTCTCACCTTATAGTTCAGACCAGCCCTGAGCTCAGCCTCAAACACACATCACAGCAATCCTCCTGCCTCTGCCTCCCGAGAGCTGGGATTACAGGCATGAGCCACCACTCCTGGCACTGTGGTATGTGGTACTGATTGCTGCTGGGGTGAGTCTCCACGCCGAGTATTATATGCGGTTACCAGATTGAACCCGGGTCCTTGCGCTTGCGCTGGAACCACTGAGCTACATCCCCCGCCCAGATTTTCTTTATGCAATTAAATGACGTTTGGCCTAGGGTTAGATTCGGAACATATATCTACATTAATGGAATTGTAAGATTCTTCTAGATTTACAGACTGAAGCAGCAAAGTAAGCATAAATCATAATAAAAATTTAAATTAATTTAGCAACTCCCTACCCATGCTTCATGACATGGAGATTCCATAGTTTCATCACTTCTTTCTCCCCTTCGTTAACATCCGAAAATTCTTCAATTTGCTAAAAACAAAAAACCCAAAGAAACAAAATGTATTAAGTGCAGAAAATAACAGGCATTTCTACAAGAAACTAAGTATGAAACACAATATGCGTAACAACTTAAAATACTGAAGTGGCAACATTTCTTAAAATCAACTCTGATTTAACAATTTTAAAAAGAAAACCCTAAATTATGAAAATTCCCTATAAATATCAAAATGAAAATAGAAAATACAAATTCCTAAGAAGCTAATCTGTTTTTTCTTTACATGGTAATTTTTAAAGTGAAACAATCAGTAAAACTGTGCACTTCTGGATTCAGTAAGTCAGAAATCTTGTTCATGTTAAATACAATCCATTTAATTATAAAGCTCTAAGATCTCTGTCAATGATGAAGAAGAAGATAGTTACAGTAATGGTTTTTTCTCTTAGCCATTCGGGATCTTTTTCATCTTCACTATCTACTTCCATTTCTTGTGGACGGAGAGGTAAACAGGTATCACTGTGGAAATACAGGCGATTGTGGCCACTACTGTATGTTCGCTGCTGTTCTACTTCTCCATCTTCAGATTCAAGAAATTCAGACATGCTTGCTTTTGTCCGTTTTGGCCTGTTGGAAAGAAAAGTTGGTATTATAATAAAAGTTCAGGATCAGGCCCAACTACAAAGTGAGACCCTGTCTCAAAAGAAAAAAAACAAAATAAATAAACTCAGAGAGTGGCACACATCTTGTAATACTAGCACTCAGGAGAGGCTAAGCCATGAGAATTACCATAAATTCAAGGCGAGCCTGAACTACATAGTGAGTCTGCGTCTCCAAACAAAATAAGACAGCATAAAAATGTATGTATTAATGTGCTGGGGATTTAGCTCAGTGGTTCCAGCGGCTGCCCTGCAAGTTCAAGAGCCTGAGTTCGATCCCTAGTAACCACATAGAACAAATCCGGGTGTGGTGGCTCACGCCTGTAGTCTCAGCACTTGGGAGGCATAGGCAGGAGGACTGCTGTGAGCTCAAGGCTGAGTTCAAGACTAGCCTGAACAAAGTGAGACCCTGTCTCAAAAAAACTTAAAAAAAGAAAAAGTGTATATATTTTTATTTATTTCCATGTGGAGGGCAGGCAGTACTAGGGATCAAACTTGGGCCCTCATGCTTCCAAGGCAAGTGTAGTACCACTTCAGCTAAATCTCCAGCCTTTTTTTTTTTTTGGTTTTTTGAGACAGGTTCTCACTTTGTAGTTCAGGCTGGCCTTGAACTCACTATGTAGCCTAGGCTAGCCTTGAACTCGCAGCAACCTTCTGCCTCTGCCTCCTAAGTGCTATGATTATAGGCATGGGCCACCACATATGGCTCTGTGTATGCATTTTTTTTTTTTAAGGTTTTTTGAGACAGGGTCTCACTTTTGTGGTTCAGGCTGGCCCTGAGCTCAGCCTCAAACTCACATCATAGCAATCCTCCTGCCTCTGCCTCCCGAGTGCTGGGATTACAGGCATGAGCCACCACGCCCGGCACTGTGGTATGCGGTACTGATTGCTGCTGGGCATGAGTCTCCACACCCAGTATAGGTATGTGGTTACCGGGGAATCGAACCTGGGTCCTTGCGCTTGCAAGACAAGCGCCGGAACCACTGAGCTAACTCCCCGGCCCCTGTGTATGCATTTTTACAACAGGCTCTACCTAGGTAGTTTGGGCTGACCTCAAACTTACAGCAGTTTTCCTGGCTCAGCCCCTCAAATGCTGAGATTATAGGCATGTGCCATCCAAAAATCATTAAAGTCTTAAAGATAAAACTTTCTGGGAGTGAAAAACTTAGAAAAAAGAAAAATATAAAGATATAAAATGCTGGGAACATAGGTGAGCAGCACAGTACCTGGCTGGCAAGTTCAAGACCCCAGTTCCCAGTATCATTTAAAAACAAAAAAGTTAGCAGGGCATGCTAGCTCAACACCTAAAATCCCAGCACTTTGGAGGCAGAGGCAGGCGGAATGCCATGAGTTTGAGGCTAGCCTGAGCTAAATAGTGAGTTCAGGGTCAGCTTGAACTACAAAGGGAGATCTTGTCTCAAAAAAACATAAAACAAAAGTTAAGTGATAAAAAGGAATAAAGTGCTACCTACTTAAGGCACAGAAAGGTAAAAATATTAAAAACACATGTACAGAGATTTTGTATGGGACCAGGGATGTAGCTCAGAGGCACTGCCACATGCCTTGTAAACACAAGGTTTTGAATTCAAACCCAAGTACTACCAAAAAAAGAAACCCAAAAACTGAGACAGGGTCTTGCTTTTGTAGTTCAAGCTGGTCCTGAGCTCACTATATAGCCCAGGCTAGCCTTAATCCTCCTGCCTCTGCCTCCAAGTGCTGGGATTACAAGCATGAGCTACTGCCACTATGCCCAGCACTGTGGTATTTGGTACTGCTTGCTGGTGAACATGAGTTACCATGCCTAACACTGTGGTATGTGATTACCGGGGATCAAACTCAGGAACTTGTGCTTGCCAGGCAGGTGCTGGAACCATTGAGCTAAATCCTCAGCCCAAAAATCTTTTTGTATGGACAGGCATAGTGCAACACTTGGGAGGCTGAAACAAAAGGGCTAAGGCAGGAGTAGCTAGTTTGTGGGCAGCCTGGCAATCTATTAAGATCATGTCATGAAAAAGAGGAGGACGGGGGAAAAAGGGGAAGAAAGGTGAGATGGTAAAAGATAAAGAGGAAGGAAAAACAGGAGGAGGACTGGTGATGTGGCTTAGTGATAGAGGGCCCTGAAGTTCACTCCCAGTACCACCAATAAATTTTATACATAAAAATTAAGTGCTCTAACACATGTATGTTTACAAAGCAGAAAAACCAAACATCTCTACATACACAACTACCCCAAAATTTTGTTTTTTGTTTTACAGAGATAAAATTTTAATCTCAGTAGTCAAATCCAATGCTATACATACACTGTTGATGATGGTAAAACCCAACAGAAAGAAGCAGTAGCAGTAACAGTACTCCCTCCGAGAATTCTTTATCCTTCACAGTACTCAAACAGAATATTATGGCTTCCCTGCAAGTTCCTACCAAAGCACGCACACAGAAAGAAACTCTTCCTGTGAGGGTTCTTCCATATCATTAACCACTATAGTAGTCGTAACAAAAACTGCTTAAAATATGGGAAAAAAATGGAAAAGAAACCAGGGGTAGTATATCATGCATGTAATCCCAGCTTTTCAGAAGCCTGAGGCAAGAGGATTTCAAGATTTGGGTAGCACAGGGAAATTAAGTGTATCTCACAGCCAGGCATGGTGACATACACCCGTGGGCCCAGCACTTGAGAAACTGAGGCAGGAGGATCACACAAACTCCAAACCAGCCTGGGTTACACAGTAAGTTCAAGGGTAAACTACATAGCAAGATTTTGTTTCTAAAAATGGGGGTTGGAGTCCCTAGGGAATATTAAATACATCAGTGATCTGTTGATTTAATCTCCGCTACAAAAAATAAGAGGCAAAGGAAATGGAAAAAGCCACGTAACAACACAATCTAGTCTTGTAAGACATCATTCTACTTCAGGGACTCACCTAACAATTTCTAACTGGTAGCTTTGTCTGGCTTGCCTCTGTTCCTCTTAACATCAACCAGAAAAACCACAGAACAAATTTTTATTGTCTGACCTTTTACCTACCTGCACACAAGAATATGTGTGATAGGTGTTCTTTTTACTGGTCCATTGCGGCTAAACGCAAATCCAGGTTGGCGATGAATATCCTGAGGATTTCCTGCGTAGGAGCCATCATAACATTCATTGATAGATACATCTATCCTAGCACCTTTTGGATGATACTGTAACAAAAACAGCAGGGTTTTAAGAAAAAGAAACTATTAATTATCAAATTAAATACCAATCCTTTCAATTTAATTAATTAGGAAGTTATCTGTGGATTCTCAATGTTATGATAATTAAAATCAACTAGGCACAATAATATTCTGGTGTACAGAAGTCAGAAGACTTGCATTAAAAAAAGGTATGTGTTGAAATAATGATAGTTTTTAAAAAATTAACATGGTGACTTCACACAATTCCTTCTTTCTTTTCTTTTTTGGAGACTTGTGATGGAGTTCAGGCTTTCCTTAACCTACTAGGTAACCCAGGCTGACCTGGAACTTGTGACAATTCTCCTGCCTTAGCCTCCTGAGTACTGATAAAGGCCCATGCTACTATACCTGGCTACAATTTTGTACCTGAGCACAAGTAAGAAAAGTATCCCTTTTCATTAAATACCTGGTATAAAGAATATATGAATGAATACAGACATATTATATAAATGTTATATTATTCCAAATATATGTAAATTGAATTATTCACTGCAATTCATACATAAAGCAATCTTAAAGTATATTTCCTTCAAATCATTTTATATTTAAAGTATATTGTTTTTATGAAAAGATAAAAAATTACTTACTACATAATTGAAGATAAATCGACTATGGCAGAGTTTAAGATGCTTAAGTAAACTATAAAGTTTGCGGCAATTGAGAGTACACCAAGGGCAATGCAGGTCGTCTCTTGCTTCAGTCTGTTGTCTTGTATTGTTGTTATAGAGGAACTAAAAGACCAAAGCATAAAAATAGAAATCTCCAGCTTATACATCTCATATTATTTTAATATCTCCAAAACTAAAACAATTTAGGAGGAAAAACAAATTAAAACTACTCCTTTTATTTATATATGCCAAAAGATTTTAGATATAGCAGAAAACAATTTCACAATTACTTAAAACAGAAGGATCAGTTGTTTACCTGATAAAATATTCTTAACTTTTGTCGGCTTTCATTTGATGTATCCTTTTCTTTTCTTGTTTGTAGATCTGTAGTCAGTGTTTCTTTGACAGCTGAAAAATATACACTTTTATATTTAATGACAATGTTTGCTTTAAAAATATTTAGCCAAATTAAATAATTAATGGTTTCACAAAATTCTACCCATGACATTAAACACAATTTCTGTTCTTATACAAAACTGATACTCAGAGAAAATCCCCCTAGTCTATAATTAGATATAATTATAGGCCCATTTTTTTTTCCCCTTAAAAAAATTCCTAGCCAGGCACAGTGATACCTATCTGTAATCTCAGCATTCAAGAGGCTGAGACAGGAGGATTGTCCTAAATTTCAGGACAACTTAGGCTATATGCTGTCTCAAAAATGCAAAAACACAAACCTGTCTTAAACCATCATAAAAAATTAACATGTAATTATGTAGCCACTGTACAGTTTTAACACTTTAATAGTGTGATTTTTGTTGTTATTATTCAGTGTCCCGTCCCTGTCTCCCCCTCCACCAGAAATCAAACTCAGAATGTTGAGCTTTCCAGGCAGGTGTGACTCGACTGAGCTACATCCCTGGCCTCACTGTTGAGTTTTTGACAGTGATTATACTCAGGCCCTTGTGCATGCTGGGTAAGGGGGGTTTTACCACTGAGGTATATTCCCATATCCCAAGCCTTAAAACCACTGTCTGTATTGATTTTTGTATTCCTAGTCCCCATTCATAAGCAGGCATTCATGGAGTACTGGCTTATCAGAGTAAACTGACTGTATTAAAATCACTACAATTCTAAGAGACGAATGACCATTATCAATTCTGGTGTATTTCTTTCAGAAATGGAAAAATTAGTATGTGCTTTTTTCCATTTTTCGTTTTTTGAAATAGGCTCTTGCTACATAGTTTGGGCTGGCCTTGAACCAGGTGACCTCCCTGCCTCACCCTCCCAAGTGCTGGAATTATAGGCCTGTGTAACCATGTTCAGCTCTAGTTTTCTAGATAGTTTATCTACCATTCCATATTTTGTGTGTACTGGGGGGGACTGGGGATGGAACTTACAACCTTGAGTTTACAAGGCTGGCGGCAGGCACCACTGAGCTAAATCCATGGCCCCAAATGTTTGTAGCATTAAATCTTTTTTGGCCTGGAACAGTAGGGCTCTGTTCTTTAGATACCAAGTATCAAACTCACAACCTTGCCCTTGGCATGCAGGCACCAGAACCTGGCCCCATAAGAGTATTATTTGGTATAAACCTTTTCTTTAATACACAAGTTCCTATCTGCAGTACATTTACCAAGAGAAGAAGGTACATGTTCGTAATATATCTTAATTCTTTACTGGGCGTGGAGACTCACGCCCAGAAGCAATCAGTACCGCATACCACAATGCAGGACATGATGGCTCACGCCTGTAATCCCAGCACTCGGGAGGCAGAGGCAGGAGGATTGCTGTGATGTGAGTTTGAGGCTGAGCTCAGGGCCAGCCTGAACTACAAAGCAAGACCCTGTCTCCCCCAACAAAAAAAAAAAGAAAACAAAGTTGTATAGATGGGTCAGTGTCAAAGACAACATGTCAAGCCTTCTGTGTTCTTTAAACTGAGAGATAAAAATGGATGGATGGGGCTAGGAATTTAGCCCAGTGGTTCTGGCACCTGGCTTGTAAGTGCCAGGTCCCAGGATTCTCAACCTCGGTAACCAAATACAACAATGCTGAGTGTGGTGACTCATGACCACCAGCAATCAGTACCACATGCCACAATGCTGGGCATGGTGGCTCATGCCTGTAATCCCAGCACTCAGGAGACAGAGACAGGAGTACTGCTGAGTTCGAGGCTGAGTTCAGGAACAGCTTGAACTACAAAGCGAGACCCTGTCTCAAAAAAACTTATAAAAAAAAAGTATGAATGTTCATGTCAAGAACAGTGTTCCTCACTGAGCATGGTAGCATACACTTGTAATCTCAGCACTCAGAAGGCAGAGACAAGGGGGACTGCCAAGAGTTCGAAGCCAATCACAGGTACACAGTTAAGTTCAGGATCAGCCTGAACTACAATGCAAGACCCTGTCTCAAAAAACTAAAATAACAAAACAAAACAAAAAGAAAACCATAGACAGGAAAAAAGTGACAAATTCCTGCAGTTTGGGACTTAACACAACAAAGAGACCAAAAAATTGTTTTACTCTTAAAACTGTTCTCAAAAAGGCTGGGATTCATGGTACAGGTAGGTAGGCCTGTAATCCAAGCACTAGGGAGGCTGAGGTAGGAAGACTGCCTCTCCAGTTCAAGGTCAGCCTGGGTAACATAGTATAGCACCAGTCTCCATTATGTAACCAGACCCTGTCTCAAACTAACAAAACAAAAAAAGCACATTCCAATTTTTATTTTTTGAGACAGGGTCTCACTTTTTTTTTAGTTCAGGCTGTTCCTGAGCTCAGCCTTGAACTCACAGCAATCCTCCTGCCTCTGCCTCCTAAGTGCTGGGATTACAGGCATGAGCCACTATGTGCAGCACTGTGTTATGTGGTTCTGATTGCTGATGGGCGTGAGCCTCCACAGTGGGCACTGTTGTATGTGGTTACCAGCAGGGCCCTTGTACTTGCAAGGCAGGCGCCAGAACCACTGAGCTAAATCCCCGGCCTGCATACTCCAAAATTTAACCTTGTAAAATCTACATTTTGATGAACCTCTTCAAGCCCTACAATGGTAAAAACATTGAAATATTTAACCCAATTTTACAATGTTAAAAAAATAATTACATGAATTACAGAAAGTACAGTTTAGAAGTCCTTCATGGCTAGTGTTGAAAAATCTGAAAGCCAATTGTGTTCTAAATTTTTAACAAATTTATTCTAAACTGACATGAAGATGTATCCTCAGACCCCACTCGATATGTAATATAATAAATGGCATGTAAGCTGGATGCGGTGTCTCATGTTTTTAAACCTCGTACTTCCAGTATAAGTATGTCAAAGATATTTGTACTTATGCTCAATAAAGCATGACTCACAGTATTCAAGAAGTAAAACAATCTGTGCACTTAGCAATAAATAAACAGAAAAAGAAAAGGTAGCCAACAGGGATTACAACTGTAATCTTGGTACTTTGGAAGGAGGATCCAAGTTGAACCTTAACTGGCAACTCTGTGGCTCTTAGCAAGCCCATGTTTCAAAGCAACTCTTAGCAAGCCCATGTTTCAAAAAACATGGGCCGGGCATTTAGCTCAGTGGTTCCAGCACCTGCCTTGCAAGCGCAGGGTCCCGAGTTCGATCCCCAGTACCACACACCACAATGCTGGGTGTGGTGGCTCACACCTATAATCCTAGCACTCAGGAGGCAGAGGCAGGAGGATTGCTGTGAGTTCGAGGTTTCCCTGGGCTACATAGTGAGCTCAAGACCAGCCTGAACTACAAAGTGAGATCTTGTCTCAAAAAAACTAAAAAAAGCCTAGCAGGGGAATGGGAAAAAATAAGAAGTAAATTTTGTCAGGTACTAGTACAGATTCTCAATGTTGATTGTGATCACAAAGTGTATATTAAAAGTACCAGTAAAATCTTTTTTTTTTGAGACAGGGTCTCACTTTGTACTTCATGCAGGTCCTGAACTCAGCTTCGAACTCGGCAATTCTCCTATCTCTGCCTCCCAGTGCTAGGATTACAGGCATGAGCCACCATGCCCAGCACTGTGGAATGTGGTACTGATGGTTGGTAGGAGTGATCTCCACACCTACCATTGCTCTATATGGTTACCTGGGGATCGAACCCGGACCCTTTCGCTTTTAAGGCAGGCACTGAAACTACTGGGCTAAATCCCCAGCTCAGTAAAGTGAATTTTTAAAAAAAGTGCAAGGCCTAGGGATGTGGCTCAGTGGGAAGGCCCTGGGTTTAATCCCAAGTGCAGTGAAACACACAGAGTGGGATACACACAAACAGACAGAAAGTCATATAAACACCTTCACATACAGGGTACATATACAACATTATCATTCTTTTTTCTTTTTTAGGTTTTTTTTTTTTTTTTTTTTTGAGACAGGGTCTCGCTTTGTAGTTCAGGCTGGCCCTGAGCTCAGCCTCAAATTCACATCACAGCAACCCTCCTGCCTCTGCCTCCCAAGAGCTGGGATTACAGGTGTGAGCCACCATGCCCGGCACTGTGGTATGTGGTAGTGGTTGCTGCTGGGCGGGAGTCTCCACACCCAGTATTGGATGTGGTTGACCGGGGATCAAACCTGGGTCCTTGTGTTTGCAAGACAGGTGCTGGAACCACTGAGCTAAATCCCCGACCTTCATTTTTCTGTACTATCACAAGAAAAACAGAAACACCCACACACATCCAGCGTAAAAGTTCTGGATAAAGAATTATTAATACTTCAACATAAAAATTTTACATTTAATACCAAAAAATCCTAATTTACCATGGCCATTAACAAGGCAAGTAACATTTCCTAAAGAACAATGACATCATTAATCCAAGTATAAATCCTAAAGTTCTAGTTCTAAAACTATTATTTTGAAAGCAATTTTTTTTCTTTTTTTACCAATAGTTTGTGTAGGTTTAACTGAACCAGGCTTGTTTTCTTGATGGAGACTCTCTGAATTTCTGGTGGCCAGAGGCTTGGCAATAGGAGCTGTAGACTTATCATTGGTTTCTCCTGTCCAACGAAGAGTGAACTGCAATGTAGGTCCCTGAGAAAATGTTTCAAATGGAGGCAGTCTCTAAATAATAAGAAACATGAGAAAAGTGGAAATTCATGTAATGAATTCAAAGAAACTGTAGGACTAAAAAAATTTATGAATCAATATGGATTTTATTTAAATCAATACATTTTCCTTAAAAATCTAAAAGCCAACAGATTATCAACCAGGCAAATGAAGAATGGACCAGTAGACACTACCAAAGAGCTCAGGTTGTCTACAGTGGCAGGCATTTATCAACAACACTTGAATTGTTTTTAAGTAGAAACAATGACACAATATAGCTAGATTTTCAAGAAAGTAAGAAATTTACATTGAGGATGTGGTTCAGTATTACAGTGTTTGCCTAGCATGCCTGAGGCCCTGGCTTTGATCCTTCTACTGCTCCAAAGTAAAAAAGTTTTCATGGAAACCTCATTCTTAGTTACTAACCAATTCAAAATATCTTTTTTAACAGGAACTGAATTACCAAGAACTGAAACCAGGGGTGTTCTATCACTGAGCTACATCTTCAGCCCTTTATTGGGAAAAAAAAAATTTTTTTCGAGATAATGTACCGTAGGCTGACCAACTCTCAGTGATCTCCTGGCTCAGACTTTTGAGTGCTGGGATTACAAGCATGAAAAATTTACAATTTTGAGACAGGGTCTTACTAAGCTGCGCAGGCTGACTCTCACTTTTCCATCCTTCTGCCTCAGGCTTCTGAGTTACTTCTACAGGTATGTACCACTATATACAGTTCAAAGTCTACTTAAAGCAAAAGCATGGTACCCAAAGCCTGCTAGCTTACAACCATGTTTTTTCTTTTTTGAGACAAAAAAGAGCAAAGGAAGCTACAAAGCTTCCTTTGTAGCTCAGGCTGGTCCTGTTTTCTGCCTGGAACTCACAGCAATCCTCCTGCCTCTGCCTCATGAGTGCTGATATTACAGGTGTAACCATGCCCAACATTGCTGTATGTAGTTACCAGGGATTGAACTTGGGACCCTGTGCTTGCCAGGCAGACACCAGAACCACTGAGCTAAATCCCTAGCCCACAACCTCTGTTCTTTTTTTTTTAGGTTTTTTGAGACAAGGTCTCGCTTGTGTGGTTCAGGCTGGCCCTGAGCTCAGCCTCAAACTCACATCACAGCAATCCTCCTGTCTCTGCCTCCCAAATGCTGGGATTACAGGCGTGAGCCACCACACCCAGCACTGTGGTATGTGGTACTGGTTGCTGCTGGGCGTGAGTCTCCATACCCAGTATGGTATGTGGTTACGGGGATCGAACCCGGGTCCTTGCACTTGCAAGACAGGCGCTGGAACCACTGAGCTAACTCCCCGGCCCAAAATCTCTGTTCTTAAATAACCAAGTATATTTTTTCCTTGTAAACCTGAAAGGTCTCAGCCAACTAGTAATTTTCCTTGACTTCTCTCAGGTTGACATTGGCTGCCTTGATTCTGATTTTTTTCTACCAGCAATCAAACTTCAGACCTTATGCTTATGGTGTAGATGCTGAAACCACTGAGTAATTAATTCCCAGCCCCATCTTCTTTGACTTTGAAACAAATTATTTTGACTCTTTTCCTCCACTTGAAATCACTTATAAGACAACTTCTGTGTCTCCGTACTTGCTAGCTATGCTTTAACCATGTGCCCAATCTTTTACCCATTTTCAATAATTTACCTATTAGGGTGATGATCTCTAAATTGGCTTCACACTCCCCCCATTTGGGGGGGTGTGTGTGTTCTGAGGACTGAATGCAGTATTCTTATCTATATCCTCAGGCCATTTTCTAAATTTTGAGACGGGTTTTCAGTAAGTTCCCCTGGGCTTTAACCTGTGATCCTCCTGCCTCAGGCTTCCAGAGTGTCACTGCCACCAGCTTTCTTCATCTCTGTATTGGAGGTCTAAACTCACTTCT
>PVIR01042613.1:0-12165 GCA_004026965.1 Petromus typicus | reverse complement strand
CACAATCCTCCTGCCTCTGCCTCCCGAGTGCTGGGATTACAGGCGTGAGCCACCACGCCCGGCACTGTGGTATGTGGTACTGGTTGCTGCCGGGTTGAGTCTCCACACCCAGTATTGTTATGTGGTTACCGGGGAATCGAACCCGGGCCCTTGCGCTTGCAAGACAGGCGCTGGAACCACTCAGCTAACTCCCCGGCCCCTTATTTTACATTTTAAAAAAGTGATAGCAGCTGGTATGTCTATGAAAATTACTAAATCAAAAGATGTTAGTTAACTAGCTACTGGGAATCTTCAGTGTAACTTACTGAATTCAAAACCACATCCTTTATGGACATATCCAATACTTATACTGTTGAAAAGTAACAAGTAAAAGTAATAAATCCTTACCTAACAGAGGGGAATAATTAATGTTTTAAAATCTAAGCACTAGTTTATTTAAGTAACTCCCAGCAAGGGTTTAGGAATTATGCAGTAAGACTCATGTCCTATGTAAGTCTGCCTCAATTTATTGAAATTTGAGAAACATTTTTTTGCTGCTTACGTTAAAAAAAAAATTATCCAAAGCTGAGCATTGTGGCATAGGCCTATAACTTCAGGACTCTGGATGCTGAGGCAGAGGGATTGCATAAATTCGAGGCCACCCTGGGCTACATAGAAAGTTCAAGGATAGCTATCTAGCAAGACCATTTTTTGTCTTTTGAAATCTTATCCTGATTTCAGATGTTTTCTATGGCTGGATTATCTTGAATATTTAAAATACAAAGTATGTTATAAAGCTTATCTGTAGTTTAACATTTACATGTGAGAAACGTAAGTTGCAAATGGAGAGCCAAAGTAGGCAATGAATTGTGCCATGCTCTGGCCAGCAGTAAGGTGGTCTTATCTGGGATGGCCATGCAGTGCTATTCCATTCTTCAGGACCTGCCTTTACATGGAATGCCAGAAAAGAGCTCTGAGATGTGCATTATCTTGTCAACTATTGTTTGCCCAACAGAGCTGATTTCATTTTAGTGAATTCAACAGAATACTGAAGCTACTTGAGCGTGGACAGTGTATCCTAGAGCCTGGCATGATGTATACACATACTCCTAGAGGGATTCTGAATGGGTCTAGGAAAAAAGCCCTCAGAGCCTTTGGAGGAGATCTTCTTCCCAAAGGCAAGACTTTCTTCACTCTCGCACTGTCTCGGTCTTTGTTATCTGAGAACAACAACTGATGCTTCACACTCCCTAGTAATCATTATATTCAGTCTTAATTCATTAACAGATCTTTTGTAAAAATGTAAAACCCTGCTTCTCCAGAGGCTGTTAAGTTAGAAAGAAAAGGCAATCTTGTCATTAGACAAAATAGAAAACTCCCATGATGTCCAGATAATCTTTTACAAATGACTATGAGTTGTTAGATTTCACTTAGTTTTACTACAAACCTATAATGTAGTCAAACAGTACTCTAGCTTTTATACATTTTCAGAAAAATCTGTTTAAAAGTTCTATATTGTTTTCTTATAATCAACCTGTTAAAACTAACCCTAACAGAATCAGATGAAAGCTATTCTCTGGAGATTTCATTTCAGTTGAGATTACATAAGATTTAATCTCTTTCTCATGTTGACTAAAGTGCACAGTTATAAAAGTACCTGGGTACTGTGGGAAGCCTGTCAGGAACACAGACTCTCAGGCCGCACCATGACCCCGGTGTCAGCATCATCATAGGCTGGTTCTCCAGATGACTCTGGTCTACTCTAAGGCAGTGAAGAGAGTCAGAATCACCTGGAACCAGCTGAAATACACCTGACCTTGCCGTGCCTCCCTGGAGGCAGGCAGAGCAGAGGAATCTCTATTTCAGACTGTTCACAGTGATTTCGAGGCAGCCTCTGGTTGAGAATCCATCCTTAGCCAGATGTGATGTTGCATACCAGTAATCCCAGCACACTAGGAGGCCAAGGTAAGATCTCAAATTCAAGTCCAGCCTGGGCCACTTAGAGAGACTCTGTCTCAAAATAAAAATTAAAAAGGGCTAAGGATGTAACTCAGTGCAGAGGCCCTGGATTTAATCCATAGTACTGGACAAAAACCAAAAATCAAACAAACAAACAAACAAAAACCAACCAAAATAAATCTACTGGGAAAAATATTTTAACTAAAATCTTAAAAACTTTTTCTTTACTGTCAATAAACTTTCCCTCATTGGTTATTCAATTTCTTTCAATGACACAGGTGGTAGAGAACAGATAAGAAACACATATTTTTGCCTTACTTTTCTATACTAAATAAATTACAGAAAATAAATTTACAGAAATTCTTCTTCAATCAGAAGAATAAGAAACTATTACTGTTACTCAAAAAAATTTTTTTCGGGCCAGGAATATAGCTCAGTGGTTCCGGCGCCTGTCTTGCAAGCGCAAGGACCCGGGTTCAATCCCCAGTAACCACATAACAATACTGGGTGTGGAGACTCACCCCAGCGGCAACCAGTACCACATACCAGTGCCAGGCGTGGTGGCTCACGCCTGTAATCCCAGCATTTGGGAGGCAGAGGCAGGAGGATTGCTGTGATGTGAGTTTGAGGCTGAGCTCAGGGCCAGCCTGAACCACAAAGCGAGACCCTGTCTCAAAAAACCTTAAAAAAAAAAAAAATTTTTTTTCTTCCTAGGCAAAAGTTCCTATGGAAAGTCTAAATGTTTACTCTCCCAATTTGATGTTATTATGGCCTCCTATATTCTTAAATACTAAAAAGTACAAAATTAATTTACAGCCAATAATTGATGTCTTCAAGTAACAGTTTTTAAATAATAAAAATATATAGCTTTTGAAAGGACTAATTCAGCATATGTCCCTACCTTTATAAAAACTAAGGAAAAAGTAGGCTTCTAATTATATTTACAATATTAATAAAATAAAATACAAATTTCACACAGAATATTGTTAGCGGTGATTTTATTTTCACAAAACAACATGAAAAAACAAACCTTTCATCTTTAAGAGAATCAAATTGAAATCTAATTCCTTGTTTTTGAGACAGACTTCTGATTTTACTTATCTTTTAACTGGATTAACCAACTATGCCTTGTCAGTACTCCAAACGGCAATGCCATTTCAAACTTGTTCCCCCAGTACACACTTGGCATTCTTAAAACAATATATTCAAATTTTATTATGAATCAATCTCAATAGATAGAAGTTGAAAAATAAAAAGCTCCCCTTCTCCTATGTTGGAGTATTAAATAACGTGTATACTCACATAAACCTACAAATAATTTTTCTACTGTTGTTACTATTCTAAGAAGGAGCATTTAGAAGTTTTATCCTCTTTGGGGTGTGGTAGCACACATGTAATCCCAGCTACTTAGAAGGATCACAGTTTAGCAAGAGCCTATCTCAAAATAAAAAATAAAGGGCTAAGGATGTAGCTCAGGGTACAGGACATCTGAGTTGAGTCCATAGTACTAAAAGAAGAAAAGTTTTGCTTTCTTAAAGCATCTGTGGTAAGTGGATACTACAGTCACACTATTAAGTTGCTTTTGAATATTCCTCTGAAATCTTCAGTATGTACTACCCAATTAACTGATCTCTCTCTAGCCAGTTATTGCCCAATTTACAGGATTCAAAATGGCATTTCCTGGCCAGAACACTTATTCTTTCCCACTTAACTCTGAAAAATATTAACTCCAGCTTCAATAGAGACAGTTGTCACTACTAACAACAGTCAAAGGAATATATCATAGAGGAGTTTCAAAATCATCAAGTAATAAAGAGCATCACCATTGGAATACCAGCATATTCTCTATAATTAAATACAATTTATTCAGAGGTGAAATCTCTTTTATTGTTATTTTTGTTTTTTTCAGACAGGGTCTCTTTGTAGCCCAGGCTGACCTTAAACTCAAAGCTATCCTCTTGCCTCTGCCTCCTGAGTGCTGGGATTACAGTTGTGCACCACCAGTCCCAGTTATTTGATTTTTATACTATTGCAAATGACTATTTTACTTGTGTAAAGGCAGCAGTAGTATAATTACCATTATTTCTCATAATTTTACAGTTAAACTTTTATTCAGTTCCAAGCAATAAATCTGAAGAATCTTCTTATATACTACAAAGTAATTTCAAAGCATTTTAAGATAGATAAAATGACAAAGATATTTTTAGAAAAGTTTTAAATACTGATAATTTTTCTTTGGAGTTTGGTTAAAATTTGTTTTTACTAAAAATCCACAGAAGTAAATTTCAGTGAGAGAAGATTACCTGTAACAGCAAATAATAAATAACCTAGGTGGGTATGGACAAGAGTGCAAATGAAGGCACCGATAGAATTTTTACATCTCTTGGGTATAATGGGCTGCACACTGGGACTGAAACCTTCTGGTTACTTGATGATAGGGTACTGGTGTCCCTAACAAGATAGTCAACACATCTACCCCAACAGACACATAGATGCATGGGAAAAAGTAAGTTGACAAAAGTGGTTGGGAAGAAGAAAACACAAATAGCCTTTTTTTTTCTTTTACTTTTGTTGTGATACCGTGGACTGAACTCAGGCCCTTGTGCGTGGCAGGCAGTTGTGGAGCCACTGAGCTATATCCTGGCCCCACACTTTTGTTTTCTAAAAAACAATACGGGTTTGTTCCCTGATGTGTGGAAAGTATTTTTCAGTGCAATGCTTCTATTCTGTTATCGGAGGAGGTTGCGATGCGGATTCCGGCCATTCATAAATATCTGGCAGCATGGAATCATATTCACTTCGCCACATTCTTTCTTTAACATATTTGGCCTTGTCTTCAGGTTCTGGGTATCGGAAAGCCATTTTGTTAGCATATAAGTATTCTGTCACCTGAAAGATAAGATCATTGTGTGGGCTTTGAGTATTAACCTATAAGAAGAAAGTACTATTCACAAATAAATGCATTTCAAAGAATAGTGTTTTCTTTTTAAAAAGCATACTTTACCTCATTTCAAAACAAAGCTAAACAATAAAAATCATTTATCAGATCATAATAAATATGATGTACTTTGGTCACTCCGCTCGTCCCAATAATTCATGACATCTCCCCAGTGCTTTATCTCAAGAAATGAAGTTTTCCCACGTCAGTCCAGCAGACACCCCTGGGCAATGTGCCCAGCCTGTTGTTCCCCCCAGCCCTGCTCAAAGGGTGGGCTCAGCGAGCCATGGACTTCAGGAGACTATTTTTAGTCCTAACCAACCTGACTAGGTGAAAACCTAACCCAAAGCAAGGTAGGTATGAATTCTGATTGAGAATCATAGAAATTATTATAAACTAGGTGCTGGACAATAGAAATAAAGTGGCTCAAGTGCCCTTCTGATCTCTGCACCAAGCCACACACGTGACGGCTGATCTGCGCAGACCCACCTCAGTCCGATGTAGTGTGGAGCAGGGAAAGCTCCCGCACAGGCCAGCACCGTGCCTGCCAGACGGTCATGTCTAAAAGGCATGGTTATATTTCAACTAGAAAAAGAAGAGTAAGATGGGCATGTAACCCCAGTGCTTGGGGAGGCTGAGGTGGGGGTGGTCACAAATTTGAGCTCATCTGGACAATTTAGCGACTCTGTCACAAAATTTCTTTATGTCTGGGGATGTAGCTATATAAAGGCCCTGGGTTAAAAACCTCTAGTAGAGGGAGAAAAGTGTCATGAGATGTGGTTAAAAACAATTTTCCTCTAATTCCCACTCCAAATTGTGACCATTTCTAAAGTTTCTTTTAGTTTTCTTAAAGAAAAAATAAGTAAAATGATAGTTAAAAAAATCTTTAATTGCACCACAAGCTGAAGAAGCCAGCAGCGCTCAAAGACCAGCAGTCCCAGACAAAAGAAGCCTCAACAAATGGTTGCTCTCTCCAGCCAAAGAACACAAGAAAGAGCAGCCTGACAAGACCACTTGTAGACAATAACTGTTCTACTCCAGCCAAATACCTCGGAAAATACAATACCGTGCTCCTTTGCACTGTTACTATGTTAACAAAGGCCACAGAGGGTAGCTTCACAACTGCGTGTGTGTGTGTGTGTGTGTGTGTGTGTGTGTGTGTGTGTGTGAGATAGGCCAAGGAGCAAAGGAGCAAGCAGGGTTTTCATCCCCACTGGCCAGGAACAAGGACTGTTCATGTGTGTGAGCACATGCATGTGTGAGCACATGCATGTCTGCATGCGCGCTTCTATGTGCGTGTGAAGTGCCCAGGGTAGAATCTCAACCTGTGGATTCAAGTGACCCTCTCACCTCAGCCTTCCCAGTAGCTGGGAGAACAGGCACATCCTACTGTACCAATTAGTAAGAGGTCTGGGTCCTCCCTCAAGCTCCCGGCTACAGGTAGCAAAGACCATATGGGAGCATGGATTTCCACCCTAACCAGTGAGTGAGGGACTAGTCAAGCCCTCCAGTACCAGAAGTATGCAACAGTGAGGACTTTGGTGACAAGGTCGCCAAACTGCAGCGTTGATAGAGAGCAGCAGTGCTGAGGTCACCTTTCTCAGATGTCAGTGGAGGCCGAGTGAACTTTTTCTTCCTCGTGCAGTGACAAGGTGTCACAGAGCCTCCCTTGCTACAGCAGTGTCAGAGAAGGTCATTTAGACAAGATTCAGAACCTCTTAAACATTTAGATCTTTTTTTAAAAAGTACAAAAAACAACAAAAAAACCCCTCATGTATTATAACAAGAATCAGAAATGTATCAAATTACAGGACAAATAATCAACAAATGTCAAAGGTGACAGAGCTGTTAGTAAGTATTATCTGACACAGTGGCCACGATAACCATACCCGGGAAAACAACTATGAACATGATTAAAATATAAATGAAAGTTGGAAAGTCTGCAAAGAAACAAACTGTCACCAGTAAAGAAACAGAAGATATATGGAACCATATGGAAATTTCAGCTCTCAAAAGGTAATAAAAAAAAAGCCAGTGGGTTAGATTAACAGCCTAGTGGAGGAACAGAGGAAAGAATAAATAAAACAAAGACCAAAAGATAGAAATTACCCATCCAGAAAACAGGTAAAGCAGATTTTTTTTTTTACTGTGATTTAACATTCACATCATCACAGTCCTAGAAGGAGAGCAAAGAGGACTTGCTGATGAATACTCAAATAAACGGCTGAAACCTCTGCATTGGAAATCTGTACCATAACCAGTCATAATTAAAATTCTGTAAAATGAAGACAAAGAAAAATTCTTGAAAGATGCTTGGGAGATTTTTCCCTACCAACAAGGAAAAATAATGACAGCGGATTTCTCAATGGAAACCAGAAGGGCAGAAGACAACAGTAGAACACTGTTCAACCTCTGAGAAGAGCTATCCACCCAGAATTCTATATTTAGCAAGAACATCCTTCAGGAGCAATGGGAAATCAAGATGTTCTCAGGTAGAGAAAAACCAAGGGAATATGAGGCCAAGAACAGATGGACCAGGATTTCTTTAACCACAAAGAGTATAATAAGAAAAGGCACACAGTGATACTTCAGAAGGGAAGAAAAGCACAGGGAATGAAGAATGATTGAATACAGGGGTATATTCAGTCTGGTAGAATGACAACAAAGCTGGGATTATGTATAATACATATGCATGCATGTATCTGGAGCAGCCACTAAAAAGCTGTGCAAAGAGATAAACAATTCTACACTGGGACTAAGGATATAGCTTAGTAGTAGAGCATTTGCTTATTGGCATGTGTGACACCCTACATTTGATTCTAAGCAATACACAACACACAACTGAAAACAAAGAAACACTCATAGTGACCCTGAATGTATACACAATCAACAACAGCTGAATGGAGAAATAAATCCACAATTACAGTTGGGATTTTACCATTCCTCTTTCAGCAATCCTTGTAACACCTAAACAGAAAATCATTAAAGACGTAGAAAACTCAACAAGTGGTTAGACCTGGATAGTTACAGGGTAAGCCTCCCAACAGCAGCAAAATATATATAGTAATTTTGAGTGTGCATGTACTAAACAGAAAGTATTAGATTTGATAAAGACAAACCCTGAACAATAGCTGGGTCACAGCCATGCTATTTTAAACTACGTAGTCTGGTTTAGCCTTTAAATGGCTTTTCAATACCCTCAGGAAAAATTCCAGATTTCTTAGTGACTCTAAAGACTTCCCCCGCCCTACCTCCTCTCTATTTTCATTTCAGGTCGACTCCCCTCCTCCCTACCTCCAACCCACAACAAGGCAGTATCTCCCTGTATACAAGGCTGCCTTGGGATCTATAGTACAGCCCAGGTTGACCTCAAAATCACCATCCTCCTGCCTCTGCCTCCTGACTGCTGAGACTGTTATAGGCATGTACCACCATACCCGGCACATAAACTTCTCTCTTTCTTTATGTCCACTGTCTAGACAGATGAGGCTTGTTACAGTGCCACTTAAACTCCATAGTCTCTCACATTAGAAAGTGCCCTTCATAAAATACTCTCTTCCTTCATCTAGTTAATTCTTCATCCCATGACATGTAAGATACTGGTGGGATATCCAGAACACTACGTCAGAGTGGACTGAAGATCTCCACCTCAGTGCTGCTCAACTTCTCAGACTAGGAGCATCAGTGTGGCCTGAGAATGTGCTCTGTCCCAACCTAGAGAACCTCCGTCCCAGACCTACAAAGTCTACTCAGAGGTCTATAGTTCAGCCCTGAGCTCTGCTTCAACAAGCTTTCTATGTAATTCTGATGTAGTTTTCAGCTGAAAAGCAATGCTCCACGTGACAGACCCTGCTGCCTGCACATGAAGCACCTATCCTATATTTTTTAGTGTTTTTCCTTTAAATACACAGAGGAATTTTTATTTCTTAAAATCTAAAAAGCTGCAAAGCACATCAACTGTAACAACAAGAACTGAATAAAAAGAGAAAGGAGATGCTCTAAGAAAACACAAAACCTCTTGTCTCTGGCGAGCATGGAAAGAGTGGGGTGCTATACTGGACACGACATAAGCAGGTAAGTAGTGAGCTAAACTTCTGAAGACTGACTCAAGTAAATAAACTTGCTTAGTGTTTTAGCCACAAGCCCAGACACACAACAGGGTGGTTTGAACTCATCAACAATCCACAGTTCCCCAGAGGTGCACGTGGCAAAGGACTGGGCGAGGACCGAGAAGGAAGAGAGCTCCTGCCAGTCACCTCAGAGGGGCGCACACAGTCCAGTCCTTAAAAGGAGCTAATTAGTGCTTACAAATTGGGACAAGGACAGATGCAAAACCCTACCTACTTTCCTGATCTTTTTCTTCTTAAAAAGAAAACCTATGCTACTGATGAAGCAGCAAACTCTCTCTACCGCACCCCAGGGAACGGAGCAAGGGGTGGGTGGGTGTGACATCACAGGCTCCTGGATGCTATACTGAATGAAGCAGGTTTCCTTTTCTCTTTTCTTTGCAGTACTAGGGGGTCAAGCCCCAGACCCTGAACATGCTCAAAGCAAGCACTCTGCCACAGAGTTATACCCCTACACCTCCAAGCAGGTCACCAGCCATGACCTGAGGGATTTCCAATCTTTGCTTGAGTAATGAATATCAAAATCATGTCAAAAGCATTAAAATCAAAAGGCTAAAAACTTAAGAATCTCTACACAGAAGTTAAAAATGTATGTAATAAATTCCAGATCTTATCCTGCTGTTGAAGAAAATCTTAGTGAACTAGAATATAAGTCTACTGTACAAGTTATAAACATATTAAAACTAATCTGTAGATGATTCAGAACTTAATAGTTCCAAAAGAACTGAGAAAAATTTAATAGTTTTATGAGACTGATGCACTATCTACTGTACTAACAAGGCTCCTAACTTTAACAGTTTTAATAATTAAGGTTGTTCAGTAAAAAAATGTGGTTATTAGGTAAAGTGAAAAGAATAACTTCCCTATTTATCAGAAATGATCACCAGGTGTGGTGGCACATGGCTGTAATCCCAGCACTTGGGAGGCCGAGGCAGGAGGATTGCTGTTAGTTCCAGGCAAGCCTATGGCTGTATAATGAGTTCAAGGCCAGCCTGGATTACACATAAGACTCTGTCTCAAAAAACGAAAGAAAAAGAAAAAGAGAAGACGAAAAGAAAAAGAAATCATCAGTAAAACAATGTGTACAGAACAAAACATTATTTAGGATAAGAAAAATGTTAAAATATTTAGGACGAATGAAAAATATCCTATTCACATGAAGAAAATAAAATATATCGGAAGACTTTTAAAACAAGACTTATGGCAAACAGAGATATATTGATTGAGAATGACTCAAAAATGAAAGAATCAGTTTCAATTTAATTTAAAAATGTAACATGCAAGCTGGAGGTGGCAGTGCATATTTATATCCAGCACTCAGGATGCAGAAGCAGGATTTTTTTGATTTTCAGGGTTTGAGACAGAGTCTCCCTATGGAGCCCAGGCTGGCCTTTAACATGATCTTTCTGCCTCAGTTTCTTGAGTGCTGAGATTACAGGCATGCACCACCATGCCTGGTTGAGGCAGGAGTATTTTGAGTTCAAGACCACCCTGGATTACACAGTGAGACTGTCTCAAAACAATCAAGCAAACGATAACAAAAAACACAAAACCATCACAAATGTACATATTTATCTGTACAGAGGGTGTTCATTATAACATGTATAACAGTAAGAAATTAAAGATACTTAAATGTTCAAAAATAGAGAAATTATTACACAAATTAGGATAAACAGAATATCATGTACAATTAGTGACCATGCATGAGAATAATAAGAACTATTATCTCCTTTTGGATATAAAGGCTCTTTAACATTTTTGTTAGTATGTTTGCAGTAAATACTGATCATATTCATTGTGGGGAGTTGGCACAGGTACAGAACCCATCTTTTTGCACCGCCTTTCTCTTACCTCCCTCCACACTCTTTCCACTCTTGATTACCTTCCCTTTTGCAAAAGCTCTATTTCCTTATTTGTTGTTTTATCTTTTGTTTTACTCTTTAATTATTTATACTTTGGGTTTCTCATGTAAGAAGCCATGTAATAGTTAATCCTGTGTGCCTGATTAATTCAACATTATTATCTCAAAGTGCACCCATTTTCCCTCAAACGGCTCAAGTTTATCCTTCTTTCTGAGACTGAAGTACTCTACTGAACTAAAATACTATACTTTCTTTCTTTTCTGTTGAGACACGGTCTTGCCCTGAACTCAGCAAGGTCTTGCCCTGAACTCACAGCAATCCTCTTGCTTCTGCCTCCTGAGTGCTCAGATTACAGGCGTGAGCCACCACGCTGGACACTGTGGTATGTGGTGCGGACTGCTGGTGGGCGTTAGTCTCCAAGCCCGGCACTATTTTATGAGGTTACCAGGGATCGAACCCCGGCCCTAGCACTTGCAAGGCAGGCGCCGGAACCACTGAGCTAAATCCTCAGTCCTACACTTTCTTTATCCATCTATTGATGGACATATAGACTGCTTCCAAGATTTAGGTATCATGAATTATGCTGCTATAAATGTGAGTATGCATGTATTACTATAATATGATATCTTTAAATCTTTCAGAAAATTGTTGACTTACATGGAAAAGATTCACAATATAATAAATGGAAAAGAATAGTAAGAAACTAGTTATAAAAATAGGTGATTTTTTTATTAGGCACAAGTGACTACATGCAGGTGTACATCATATTAATGTGTTTTCAAAGAAAAAAAGGCTAGAAAGCAACAAATCCAAAATAATAATGTGTACTATATTCTGATAGTAAGAATACAGGTGACCTAAAATTCTCATTTGTATCTTTGTAAATGTTTCAAATTTATCTCCAGTGAACTCATATTACTTTCACAAGAAAGTGTCAGTATAATTTCTGTGGGGGGTATACATTACTTACTTTAGTAGCAATGTTAATAGAAACTTCCTGAATATTAGCAAGTGGTGGGTAAAGTCTCCCTTGGGCTAACTCTTCATCTGTCAACTGACTTGTTAGTGCCTGAAAAGAAAATCAACATTTTACTTTTGTTTGTTTAAACAGCAGAAGGACTTAGTGAAATGGAAAAAGCACTGGGGAAACCAAAAAATACAGGTAACTGAATTCTTATTTCTTGCACAAAAACATTAAACCAGTGTAGGAATTAAAACTGTTCTTCACTAAACAGTAAAGAAATAGCCAGGCTGGGCTGGGGAGTTAGCTCAGTGGTTCCGGCGCCTGTCTTGCAAGCGC
>PVIR01042612.1:0-12011 GCA_004026965.1 Petromus typicus | reverse complement strand
CTTTGTCAGCACGCAGCTTCCAGCTGCCCAGAGTCACAGCAAGAATCAGCTACCTGTCTCATAAAATGCCCGAACTTGAGTTAGATTCTAATTAGAAACTTTTTTTTTTTTTGAGACAGTCTTGCAATGTAGCCCAGGATAGACTCAAACTTGCAGCAATCCTCCTGCCTCAGCCTCCCAAGTGCTGGGATTACAGGCCCACACCTCTACACAATACCTAATTACAAGCTTTTAAAACTCCAAATCATGGCTGGGCATGGTGGCTCACGCCTGTAATCTCAGCACTTGGGAGGCAGAGGCAGGAGGATTGCTGTGAGTTTGAGGCTAGCCTGGGCTACACAGTGAGCTCAGGGCCAGCCTGAATTACAAGCAGAAAAAAACCACCCAAATAAGTCATGAATACTAACTCTTCGGATGAAGTCCGAGCTCATTAAGCCCTACACTAAGGCAGTGGTTCTATAAAGTCCCATTCACAAAGCAAGAGCCCTATGCATTCATGGAGTTGTCATGGGAACCTGACCTGGGCAGAAAGCCAGACTGGAGGGGTGGGAAGGGAAGCAGAGATGCACTTGTGGTTAATACGAGGAACATCACTCTTCTGAGGTGTGACCTTAGCTGCAGCAATCATTTCTCTTTACCATCAAACATGGTCCTCCTGGACTCAGCTTTCAGCCACCTTGCTCCCCAGAGCCACACCCCACATCAGGAGGGTGGAAAAGAGCTGCCCGACTCACCAGCTCATTACGTTTTATTTTGTACTAGTTTGTTTTTTGAAACAGGGTCTCACTATCTAGTTCAGGCTGGTCTTGAACTCACTGTGTAGCCCAGCATGGCCTTCAACTCCTGGTAATCCTCCTGCCTCAGCCTCCCAACGTTGGGATTGCAGGCGTACAATACATACGCTAATTGTTGTAAAGAAAATAAACCACTTTTTATTTTGTACAACCTACACAAGTTTTTACATTTCCTAAGGTAAACAAGCAAAAGGGCTTGATTAGTAAACCATCTTCTGAGAACAAAAATTAACCAGTCTAGGGTGGCAGATATAGCTCAGTGGCAACACATCTGCCTGGCAGTGTATGGTCCTAAGTGATCCCTGATACCTCAAACAAAACAAAACATCCCAAAGTTAACAAATCTACATCATAAATTTGGGTCCCTATGAAACTAGCTCATTAAAAAATAAACTCTAAATACCGTCTCTTTTCTCTGGTATGAGAAACTGAAGAGGCAAATGAGTTTTAAAATGAGTAATAGATTTGGTGAAATAGAAAATATTCAAAGAGAAAAGGGGGGTAAGGGTAAGTAAAGAAGGCAAAGAAAAAATTTGATGGTTAAAAAAAGGAAGCAAAGCTTATGTATACAGGGGCAGGGAGTTCTAGGGTGGGAAGGGGAATGGGAAAACATTTAAGTCGTGTCATATACTGGTACAAATTCTCAATGTTGAGTATGATCATGATGTGTACATAAAATGTACCAATAAAATCAATTTTAAAAAAGGACTCTTATCAGTGCCAACCAGTGAGGCCAGAAAGCTGTGAGGCTCTTTGTTTTCTACCTTCCAGCCAGCCAGTTCCAGATGTAGGACCATTCTGCTGACCCTTTTTTATTTTCAGACACGGCCTTGCTAAGTTGCCTGGGCTGGGCTTGAACTTGTGATCCTCTTGCCTCCCACAGTGCTGAGATAACAGCATCCACAACTACAACACATGAAACCTTGTATGTACTATTTTCTTGTGCTCTGCACCCTGAAAAAGGTGTGGTGCTTCGCCATCACACTCTGATGGTGCAGGATGGGAGCACGCAGTTCCCCAAAGAGAAGAGAGACCTAGTAAGTAAACATGTGGAAAAGCATTTATCCTCACAGATAATAAAGTACAAGAGCAAAGACTATCTTTTGCCGATTAGTTGCCCTCTCAAAAAAACTCAGTTATGGTGAAAACAGATTCCCAAAACACTACTAAATGACTGCTCTTAGAATTCACTTGAGAAAAAAATGAATGAACAAGGACAGAAAATAACCCTCCTAAGAATCGTCCTGGCAGCATAAAGCCACGCTCACCTGCCTGACCTAGATCTGGCTCCTGGATTCTTATCTATGAAAAAGGCTTATGCAGTAATGTTCATAACTACATGACTTATAAAATTTAAGTCTGGACACGACTCAAAGCCATCAGTAAAATGTTTAATTCACTAAATATAAATACTGCACTGCTTGGAGTCAGGCATAGTGCCACACACCTATAATTCCAGCACTTGGGAGGCTGAGGCAGCAGGAGTGCCACAGGCTGAGACCAGCTTAGGCTACGCAGTGAATTCAACGCCAGTCTGAACTACATAACAAGACCCTGTCTCAAACCCTCCACCCTCCATAAAAGCTACACTGCTAGGAAAAAAGCATGATTTCGTGTGGAAAGTGTGCATATAAAGTGACCAAAAGGAGATTACTGTACAACCGCTATCTGTACTAGCCATGTATGTGACTGAGAAGCATTTGATTTTTTAAAAAGTTATCTAGAGGGGTTTGAGTCAAGGTCTTGCTAGCAGTCCAGGCTGGCCTCAAATTCATGGCACTCCTCCTGCCTTACCCTCCCAGGTCCTGGGATTACAGGTATGCAACACCACATCTAGGTATTAACAAGCACTTGAAATGCGATTACTCTGAGCCGAGATGTGTTCTTAGTACATAATGTAGATCAGTTTGTTTTCTGAGGTAGGGCCTTGCCATGCAGTTCAGGCTAGCCTTAAACTTGAGATCTTCTTGCCTCAGCTTCCCAAATTCTGGGATCAAAGCATGTGCCAATGCAGCCAGCTTCATACTAGGTTACTCAGATTGAGTGTCAAGAAAGTGATTTCAAACTGAAATCATGCTGACTTTTAAATACTGGTTTAATTAGCATTAAAATTAATTTCACCTTTTATTTCCGATTTTTTTCTGTGTAGAACACATTACGGCCATGTTACATTTCTATTGGGCCGTGAATGTCAGAAAGACTTTTAGAACAAAGGGAGTTTATAACTGGTTGAAGAACAGCCAGGGCAACTTATGTTTCTTTCTTCCCATTTTTCTAGAATCTACACAACCCTGTTCCTGACAAAGAAACACTAAAGGGAAGGCCCAACCCAATAATCAATCTGCATCCTCCCAAATTCCAAGATGCAGAAGACATTAAGTGATGCCTCCCTCCTCTCTGGTCCTCCTGGGAGGACGAGGATGATTCAGGAGAGGTTTCTGCCCTCTGGAAAAAAATTACCTCCGGTTAAGTGGTTATACACTTACAGGAGGTCCCCAAAGGACCACTGGGACAAAGGGACCATTCTGTACAGACAGTGTCTGAAATGGCCCTTGGTGGGGGGAGGCGGAGGCCAAGGGGAGAAGGGGAGGAGGCAGGAGGAAGTACACAGGAGAGCCTTTCCTTACCCTGAGACCCAGCCATAACTGGGCTACAAGGTCAGAGTTGGATCCTGAAGACAACTGAGATAATCCAAAAATAATACTTCTGGGAGAATGGGGGAGGCAGAGGGCCTTCCACAATTAACTGTGGGAGAGAAGCAAAAACAGCAGGTAAAGTGGGCTCCTTAGAGAACATGAAATTTAGGCAATGAGAAGCCCTTGGAGATTTCTGGCAGGATATACAGTTTAGAAGGAATGAAATAAATACATTTATAGTTACAGAACCTGCAGCATAAGGAAGACTGAGCAGCTATGAACAATAATTTAAGATGTAGACAATTAAAGATGCTAACTGCTGCAGCTGGAGTTTGGACAGGTAATAACCTGAGTAGTAAGGCAAAATAGAGAGAGCTAAAGATTCTATTTCATTTCAAAGCCAGTCACTCCAGGAGCCTAGATATGACATGGACAGGGTTGCTGAATGAACTTCCACAGGAAGGGACCTTCCCCCACTGTTAAGGGGTTAAGGGGCCCATGTAAACCGCCTCTTCTTAGTTTAATAAATATTCTGTGCTCCCTACAGTGTGCCAGGCACTGAAGAAGAAAATAACAGGAAATATGTTCCCTCCCTTCATGGTAATTCTGTGTAAAATTATACCAGTTAAGTGTTATGAGAGTCTTTGACCTTAAGAATAATCACATTCTGCTGGGCATGGTGGTGCCCGCCTATGATCCCAGCACTTGGGAAGGGGAGGCAGAGGATCTCGAGAGTTTGAGGCCAGCCTGAACTGAACTACATAGTGAAACCATCTCAAAACAAAGAAAACACAGAGAAGAAAAAAGAAGGATTGCATTGTAGCTGGGACAGGTGGTACATGCCTGTAATCACAGCACCCTTGGGAGGCTAAGGCAAGAGGATCACAAGTCTGAGTTCCATCTTGGCAACTTATTAAGACCCTGACTGAATAAATAATAAATGGGCTGGGGGTGCAGCTCAGTGCAAAGACCTCGGGTTTCATCCCCAGTATTTGGGAGAGGTTCTATCGTATTACCAAGGAAACTATTTGGTTTCTGTGTTCACCAGTGAATGAATCAAACTTCTAAAGAAATGAAACCGAGATTCACTCAGGATTTTAACCTCCATTTGATGCTTACTATTGCTAACTATTAGGTTTAATCATCTTTCCTAGCAAGAGAGAAAGACCCTCAAGAGTAAACATGATCTATTAGGTCCATCTACCTCTAGAGGACTTGTGAGTACCTCACTTCCACAAGGAGCACAGCTGGGTGTTGCTGTTTTGTCTTCAAAGGCTGAGTAAGCCGCTGTTGCCACTTCTTCACCACTGTGGACCAGGCAGTGCCCTCAGTCCCACACCGTAGCTCCGATAATCTGACCAGTGCTAACTAGAAGAAATTCTGCTTTTCTTTATTTTCACCTGTGGCTTATATTCTCTTTCGTACATAGCTCTATCCAGCAGGTAAATATCCAGAGCACAACTGCTCCAAGAGAGCAATATGCATAAAACACAGACATTTAAGAGGATTTTAAAGATGCAAAATCACTGTAAAACGCTGTTTAGATGCAAATGACAACAGTGAAAAAGACTCTGTTGTTAATGTTGACATTATCATTTTGGCACAGAGACTGGGCCTAACTTATGGAGTGGACAGAATTATACCTCTACACAAAAACAAACTGAGAAGGGGGCCACCAGGTCTCGCCACCCACATAAACACAGTGAACTGAGTCTGGAAGCCCTAACGCTCCCTAGGACCTAACTAAAGACCCTTAGAACAAACCAAAGTAGATCTTACCCAAACTCTGTTACTCTGGTTGGCACTAATTCAATCCCATCTTTCCCAGTAGGTTCCACGTCCTGCTGAAACTTCAAAACACAAACAACTCAAAACAACAGAGCTCAAAGGTCCACTTGCTACCTAACCCTGGGAAATCAGAATTTATAGACTCTAAATGACTCAACCCTGCCCTTCAGGATTATGTACACATGCCACTCACTGGCATTTTCATGGTAGCCCCAGTATGAACTACTGCCAAGATTAATGGCTATACCTTGGGGAAGCTCCAAAGATAATGACAAGATATAAACAAAGTTTCTTTGAAATATCCTTACATTGTCTGCGGTGTGGTAAAAAGATGAAACCTGACAGGTACAGGCCTAATTCTAGAGTACCTCGCTCTAGCCTGAGCCATAATCTCATGCTGTTTATCTCTAACAATTCCATCAGCAGGAGGAGCAGCAGCGATTATCCAAATATACTGTAGTATACTTCACAGAATGCTGTATGGATTTCACTTTATACAATACTGATGTTAGGTGCAAAAAGCAAACATTCTAATGTTTTTATCATAAATATAGGTAGCAAAGGACAGATATAGTTTGGATTTCTCATTCAAAGTTTCTTGCTTTTGTTCTTGGTTAGCATCCAATTCAATGATACCGATTTCTCTTTAAAAACAAAACGCTTAGGACACATATGATCCAACTGGGAACACAAAGACGCTCAAATCAAAGGAGACGGGAACATGCACGAAAAGGCTTTTTTCAAGAATCTGAGCTAAGCTCCCTAAACTCACATGGTAAAATAATCACTTCCTAATTGTTTACACAGTGTCACCACCTTAATTAAGTGTAAGCCAGATCAAGAATGAGTCAATTTCCTTTGGTTCAAATGTCACATTAAAAAAAAAAGCAACATGCAGCTGTAATGCAAGCCTGAGAGACTAAGGCTTCCTTTACCTCCTTATACTCATAAAATTGCTGGCAGAGAATGATGGAGGGGACACCTCAACCAAAGCTAGTAGCATACAGGACAGGGGTTGTGCAATTACAGTAGCATTTGGTACCATCTAAGATTGGGCTTTGCTAATTGGCTCCACCAAACCTAGTTTCCCTGGATAGAAAGCCTGACCCGACAGTATCTCCTGCTCTCATGCCCGTTCACTCCTCTGGCTTCTACCATGTTTCCTCCACTGGCTCAGGAAGCTTCTTGGTTGCCACCTCAGGGAAGCTGCCCCATCTGCTGTGCCCCATTCAAGTCACCATCACCAGAAGGGTACACAGTTCTTTCCTTCACTTCCTTTGCCACTGAGACTTTTCCTGTCTGCTCTGAAACTGGACCCTTCCTTCCTAGTGTTAACTGTCCTTCATAGCTCTTGTCTGACACAGACTGTGAATGTGTGTATTTCTTTTACTTTTCTAAAATTGTCCTTCTCTTTTTCTTCTTTTGCAGTACCAGGGATTGAACCCAGGGCCTTTATATTGTGCTATATCCCCAGAGCTTTTCTCATTTTAAAAGACAAGTTCTTAACAGGTTGCTCAGACTAGGCTCAAAATCATAAACCTTCAACCTCAGCCTCACATGCATGTGCTGCCCTCCGTGGCTGTATTTTCATTTATTACCTCATTTTCTATCCTTTCCTCATCAGAGTAAGAGCTTCTCCCTCAACTACTGCATTCCTAGTATCCAGGACAGTGCTGGACATGTAACAGCTCTCAGGAATCATTATGGACTAAGTGAAAAGGCCACAACAAATGAAACTGTTTCACCCAACTCAAGCCTTCAGCTTTCTTAAAGCAAAGCAGCAACAGGATTTAGGATAATGAGATTACAAGTACTTAAAGATGAACATTATGGCAACATAAAGCAGGCTACATAAGGAAGAGGCACAGTCCGGCCTGCGAGCTGCCTTGCTCAATGTTCTCAAACTTAAGAATGCCTCAAATGCTTGCTCCGGGAGGCTGGTATGGCTCGCTTTGACCACCGCAGTGCCCTCCTGTTAGATGTGAGATCAGAAGCAGCAGCTGCTCCTGGGCATGATGTTAACTGAGGCCACCATGCAGCACAGGCCTGAGCACTGACTGCCACTGCTCAGATAAGCAGAGACAGCGCAGTGCACGTAGACTAAAAGGGTGAGTCTCCCCGGCTGTAAACATTTTTGTCAGGTAAGTACTTGGGTTCAAGGCCATTAAATCAAGTCCACACTAAGGAAGCTTAACCTGTGGTAACTACTAGGCATTCGAATGGCCTGTTTTTCATAAAGGTCAGACCTACCTCATTCTTTAGTCACATGTAAAGCCACACCTTGGATAAAGTACAAAGCACATGACTTACCAAAATATAAACAAATTATAATTGTTCCCAATTTAATGTTGGATAAACAAACCCAAGACCCTCACCAAAGAGTGATCAAAGAACCTATGATCAAACATTGTTCCTAACAAAACAGCTGTTTCCTTTCATTCTCTGTTGTTAAAAAGTATTATTTTATATGAGCTTCTTGAGATGGAGTGTGGGGTTTGCAGATGCTGAGCAGGCAATCTACTACTGAGCACCCCACCCCCAGTCCAAAGGACCTGTCCACTAAACACCCCTCCAGAGAAGGTCCGCGCTTTCCAGTTTGCCACTTAGGGGCTGAAAGTTAGAGTAGCCTGCTACGTGCTGTGTCAAGGATGGAACTGTGCAAAGGGATGTTTATTCCAAGTTCCAAGGAATGATCCTAACTCACAAGCTTTTATACACTCTTCTAATTCAGTTTTTGGACACAGAAACTGCTGGTGCCCACCTTCCAGGGAAAATATTAGTCTGTAAAGGCTACCATTGCAGAGGTGAGGGAGACAGGGAAAGTACTTTTTCCTTCTACTCTGAATGTGTCTCTTTACTCAAATATTTTGTTCCAAAGCTTAAAGTGCTCCTTATACACCGTGGTAAGAATGGCTAGGGCTGGAAAATTATTGATGACAAGGTATGTTCTGGGAGACTCTATTTACAGTAAGTACTGAACTCTGAACTGTATAAAAGAAATTCTTGAGGGCAGAGGAATGGGAAAAAATAAGAATCAAGGTAATTCATGTACAGGTACAAATTCTCAATATTGAATTTGATCATAACATATATCTAAAATGTACCGTAAATTCAATAAAGAGGAAAAAATGGGTGACTGATAGACAAAAAAAATAAAATAGAAAAGAAAAGAAATTCTCAGGGATATCTAGGGAACCAATGACCTTAGGAATCTTCAGTAAGATGCCAAACTAACTATGGGTTAGGCGCTATACTACTATGTACAGTTATGTCTTATTAATACACTCCATATACCGATTTTGAAAAAATACTCCTACTAATATCTTACAAAGAGCTCCATTACATCTGATATATTTTTACCATGAAGAAATAAAAGCAAGTAGCTGTGTATGATCTTTCAGAGAATCAACAAATACAGGAATCATTCCAACGGAACATCCTGGACTGTGTTTCTTTCCAGACAGGTGAGTGTCTTGTTAAGGTCTGTAACAGGTTCCAGCCGGGGGTGGCCAAGTGGCTTCCTCCATAAACTCACCTTCTCTCCTTGGAGTGATGGGACTGAGTCCCGCAAACTGTGAAAGCTGTCTTTGATGTGGTCCCTACGTTTTCGTTCCAGTGCATTATGATGAGCCCGTTTGTCAGCCTAGAAGAACAAGAAAAACTGTGCTTTAGGAATGTCACTCCTCTGACTTGGTACAAGGTGGGTGGGGTACAGCCTGGAAGGATATGCTGTCAGCGCTGTCCCTGCTGAGTGGACTGGGAAGACTGTTGAGATGGGCAGTTAGGAGTCTCCAGAATTAGGCTCTGCTAAAGGGGGAGAAAGGGGTGAGCAAGGCTTACAACAGGAACATCCAAAAGCTCGATGCATCCAGCTCATGCATAAGTAAAATTAAAAGTTATTCACGAGGATAAAGTGTGACTCTCCTGCAAACATCATTGTCCCCAACTTTATTATGTAACAGCTGCCAGTCCGTGGTTGGGAGGTGATTAGGGAAAACTCCAGTGGGAGTTGGTGCGGTCACCCCCCAAAGAAGAATGGGAGTGGGGAAAGATGGGTCACCAGTACAGTGGTACTCTCCATGTAAAACCCACTGGCGGTGTACTCTCCAAACTTGCTGAAAGGCACTGATTTCTCTCTCTCATCAAACATATAATAGAATCTGAAACCTCTAGGAAATCCAGTTGCATGAATCTGAGATTATGACAGTTCTGACACAGATGCCAACTGTATTCGGAGTTCCTGTTTTTAAAAGCAGATCCAAGATGCTATCCTGCCAAGGGCTTTTCCTCACAGGCTGAAGCAAGTAAGACACTTTTTATACAGCTGGCCTTTGGACACCCACACACTCTGATTAGGTTCCCTCAGGTACTGAAGCTTACCAGGCTAATTTGCCGGTTCTTTAAATACCCAAAGCAAATGTCTTTAGTCTGTTAAAATCACAAAGAACAGCCAGCTGATGAGGGTAAAGCCTGCCAACACATCAGGAATGGCAAAGCAGCACTTCCAGCCAAACAGTGTCAGGCAGGGGCAGAAGGGAACTTCAGCAGTCCCCACTAAATGGGCATCTCTAATTTCAACACAAACTCAAAGCAAGAACTTCACCACAATGACACTCTGGAAAGTACAGAAAATAAACTTAAGCATTTATCTTAAATACAAATGAGTTAGCCTGACGAAGCAAGGTGGCTTTAATAGATCTACCCAGACACTGAACCAGGAACTTAAAAAGCTGAAGCAAATGAGAGCAAAATAACTTGTTTTAAGCACAAGAATAACACTACCTCCAATGAATCTTTGTATCACATAAAGTATACAGATACAAATCTGAAAAGACAAGTTATGAAAAGGAGAAAATTTGTTTTCCCATATCGAATTCTAAAAGTCCACGTCACTCCAGAGGAAGAGAAGGCTAGGAATAGCTGTGGTCATTTTAGTCACTTCCCAGTCTTCAAGCACACATCTCCTCTACAGCTCTGCTAAATGGGCACACGATTCCCATCACAGCCATGGGTCTCTAGAGCATGTCACTCTTTTGGGAACAAAAGCTAGGATACTTCTAAAGCTGTCCCATTCACATCTGAATTCAATGCACAATGGGTATTTTCTCAACTATTCTGATGCATAAAATAGTATGGGGAAACATATGGGAGGATGTCAAGTTCGGAACCTGAAGATAATGCATTCTCATCAATTTGAGCCACTTATGCATGGTTATATGCATGACTGTCCCATTGGGCAGCTTGTAACAGCAATGGTATAAATGGACCTAACCACTTCCTTCAGTCTTTTTACTAATATAATAAAGACACCTGAAAGAAGTCATTCATGTAGTTATAAGCGGTCCAAGCCCTGACATACTGATTATAGTCCTATCATGAACCTGTTAAAGGTATCACCACAAAGTAATACAAAAAAAACTGTAAATGTTTTCTAGTAGTATGAAATAGCTTTAAGAAGTTAAACATGGGCCGAGGACTTAGCTCAGTGGGTCAGTGCCTGCCTTGCAAGTGCTAGGTCCTGGGTTTGATCACCAGGAATCATACCACAATGCCAGGTGGGGTGGCTCATGCCTGTAATCCCAGCACTTGGGAGGCAGAGAGGGGAGGACTGCTTTGAGTTCCAGGCTTGCCTGGGCTACATAGTGAGCTCAAGACCAGCCTGAACTACAACACGAGACCCTGCCTCAAAAAAAAGTTAAGCGAATTTTAAGTGCCTATTTTTTCTAACTTACTGCTCCATGTTGTCATCTATGCAGAGGTAAGCAGGGCTAGGACTATACACAGGAGCTTAGAAGGCTAAAGGGCTGACACTTGGCCTGTATCTGTCTCCCCAGTGTCTGCTATATACTTTCCAAGATGGTCTATTTACATGCAAATTAATCACCCAGCTTTGGTCTCCAGCAGCAGCCCAAGATACTCCTATCTACTAAATCACCCTGATTCCTGGCCCTCCTCCCAGCTTAAGAGCTGTGCACAGAAGCAGTGACACCAGTTACCCACAATTCCTACCACTGCTACAAATAAAATTCTAATGTTTTTTTCAATCTGGAAGAGTGCCACAAATCTCAAATGGCTGGAATCAAGTTGGACTAGGTTTCACATGGACCTGCCCTAGAGGCATGGAGCTAAATACAATCCAGCACCAAAACAGCCCCACAATGCACCAGCTCCCTCCCATTTACTGAGTCCTGAAAGGACTCAAATGGATAAGTCTTTCAGTTAAAGGATTGTAAGTGAACTTGGCTGGCGACCATCAGCAGAAATCTTGGCTTCTCATCTGGGGAGCCAGCCAAGTTTGAGAAGTTGGCTCAACAAGGAAAGGCAGCAGTCCATTGCCTGGTAGAAAGCCTGGGCTGGGGACTATTGGTCTCAAAGTAGTGGATGGAATTTCTGTGGCAGTTCCAGGCCCCATTTAACTAGGCGAAGAATGGAATCTTAGACCAAGCCCTGCTGCTATGTCCACCCAAGCCGCTACACCTAACCAGAGTCCATTTTAAAGCCCTGAAACAAGGACAAGGATGTCTTTTCTCCTGGTCCTCAAGCTTCATCTGTAAGAGCAAGTCAAAAATAGACAGAATTAACATGACTAAACCCAAGCAACTGAATTAAATAATATTGCTTAAACAAACACAGAAAAAACTGGAAAAGCCTTGAATAAGGCGAAAGTTCTGTCTGGGAAATATTTCCAAAGAACAGATCCTGCCAGTCCGATATATCTCCCACCTCAACAAAGAGGCCTGGCTGGCGGGCTTGTCCCTACCCTGTTCATTGTCTTTTCTCATTGGCAACCCTT
>PVIR01042611.1:0-12182 GCA_004026965.1 Petromus typicus | reverse complement strand
ACTGGACCTTCATTACACTTTACAAGCTCCCCTGAAGCTTCTCCATCTTGATCCTTTTCCCAAACTAGGCACATAACACAAAACTGTCCAATAGAGTCTTGCAAAAAAGGTCTGCTCTGTCACCACATTGTCAAACATGGTCACCACCAGCCACACATGGTCCCTGAGAACTTGAAATGTGACCAGTATGGCAGAGGAATGACACTTGTCTTATCATCTAGCTTCAGGTGAATTGAAGTTAAATAACCACACATAGCTGGTGATGTCTGTTGGGTGGAGTAACTTAATAATCATATGGATTCATATGGTTAGTTAGTAAGTTACTCAGGGAACTACAAGGATGAATTTTAGGGTCATAGGACAGTCTGGAGAAACTATAACCTATTTCAAAACAAGTGAGAAGTGAAGGTAGAGCCTCTGGGGCAATGTGTTAGTCAATTTAAGCAGCAACACACATTGCTTGAGTTATTTCCAGCTCTGCTGATGGAAACTAAATACGTGGCCTTCTAGCTGGGTGTATCCTGTATTCTAGCAAGCATGCTAGTTAAGATTATATAGAAGTGTAACTGTGAATAGCTTCTTTTATACCCTGTGGAAATCCTAGAAAGTATATAATCATGGAAATGACATGCAGATTGCACTGTAAGACGTTAGCAAATCTGCCTGTGAACAAAGGTGCAGAGTCCGGCAAGTGAAGGAAGAATGCCAGGCATTTCACAACCTGGATGGAGCAGGTCGGGCCTCGTGTGCTGCTTTGGGAATCAGCTTGCTGCTCAAAGAGGTTCCTTGTGAAGTTCTGTGTGGAATATGAATACAGGAAATATATATGTAACAGCACATATGTGTGCATGTGTGTGTATCACCCTTAATCTCATACCTAATTGTGACCTTTTTTAGAATGCAATTACTGAAAAGATAATATTTACAGACACATAATCTAACACAGTGGCTTTTCTGCTCAAAGAGGAGTCCAGGTAAGACCTGGTTTTCATCTTTATTCTTGCATTAGGGACAGAAATACAAGCATCATAATCAAAATATTGCCCAAGAAAACAAAAGAAATAAAACCTTAATGCACCTACATAGGGACACAGTGTTTGCTTCTGCTCAGGAAGACAACAGGCTCCCAGAGGCCTTCTGCACAGCCTTACAATCAACTGCAAAGTCAGGTCACTTACCACTTGGAGACTCAGGAGTAGGAAAACAGCATGTTTATCAAACATATACACACAGAGACAGAGAGAGACAGAGAAAGTCAAATGGAAATCACAAATCTCGCTACTGTCACTTCGGCTGTATGTCCATGGCCTGAACGAAACTGTTCCTGGCATTCTCCTGGGATGTCCCTTCACAGAAGCTCCTTGTGGATGCAGTAGATGGGAATTACCTATGGCCAGAAGTTTTGTGAGTTCCAACCACCCACAGAGGAGCTCAGAGACACTGCCCTGGAAATAAGGACCCCATGCCTTTGGCCTCGGCCTCTCTGCTTCGAATGCTCTACAGCTGCTGAGCTCACCTTTGAGACTCTCTCCACCTTCCCTTGGGAGCAAAGATGCTAAAGGAGCTGCCAGCCTTGTGATCCTTCTGTGTGCCCTTGCCTTGCCCCAGGGTCCTGCTAGATTTGTTAGGGAGGTGTCCAGGTAGGCCTTCGTTCTTCTGTTCTTTTTTTTTTTTTAATTTCTCTCTCTCACTCTCTTTTTTCCTTCCTTACTTTATCTTCCTCTTTCTTTCTTCCTTTCTTTCTTTCTTTCTCTCTTTCTCTCTCTCTCTCTCTCTCTCTCTCTCTCTCTCTCTCTCTCTCTCTCTTTCTTTCTTTCTTTCTTTCTTTCTTTCTTAGTACCAAGGACCAACCCAGGACCTTTGCACTGAACTACATGTCTAGTTCTTTAAAATCTTTGTCTTCAACACAATTATCTCATAGTTGCTAAATGGTCCAACTTGGACTAGACCTTGTGATTTTCCCATCCCAGCCTCACACAGCACTGTCATTATAGGCGAGTGCCACCGTACAAAGTTCTGTGGATGCTTTTATCTGTGATTCCAGAACCACTCATGGCTGCAAGGCAGGCCCCAACTCCTGACAGCCTCTTAAACTATAAATAAATGAGACCATATCACATAAGGAAGCTTCTGTACAGAAAAAGAAACAACTAACAAAATGAAAACTTGCAGAATGAGAGCACTCATATCCAGAATGTATAAAAAGATCAAAAAATTTGACCTTCCAAAATAAAACACCTGATCAAATAATGAGCAGGTGGAATGAGTAGTGGAAGTATAAATCGCCAATAAACATATGAAGAGAAGTTCAATTGGCCACTAGACAAATTGCAAATAAAAACAACACTGAGGTTCCATTTTACCCAGAAGTAATGCCCATCATCAAGAAATCAAATAATAGCAAATTCTGGAGAGGCCTCTGGGGAAAAGGTAATCTTCTGCACTGCTGATTGGAATGTAAACTAATGCAGCCACTATGGAAATCAATATGGTTATTCATAAAAAACACTGAGAGTAGAAATTGCATTTGACCCAGCTATTCCCAGCTAGGTATCTTCCTGAAAAAGTTTAAGACATCATATTGTAGTGATGTACTCATGCCCATGTTTAAAGCACCACAATTCATAATAGCTAACTAAGTAGCAGCCTATCAACACATGAATAGATAATATGGTATATAAATAAGATGAAGTACTACTCTGCCGTAAAGAAATGTGAGTCATTTGTAGGAAAATGGATTTACTTTAAGATCATGAGATTAAGTGAGATACATAGACACACAAGCTTATATATCTCATGATTTCTCTTATAAAAAACCTAAAGCATAAATAAAGAGCAAAATAAAAGATCAGAAGTAGGGAGATAGATCTTTCTCCAATGGAAAAAGATCAAGAAGTAGAAAGAGGGTGAAACACAGGAAATAAAGGATGAAAAAGAGTTAAAGTTGTGTTATGTGCATGTACCAACTTTGCACTAGAAATGTAAACATGATGCACTGCAAACATGTATCAGTATATTTTAAATGTAAGAGGACCCAGATAGTCTACGGAGATGTTATGGATTATAGAATAACAAGGCTGTGATGGCTGATGATCTGGTGAGGCCCCAGAGTCCAGAGCTGGGTGGGCTACCCTTGGGGTATTTCCTTACTTCCTATGAGTGAGCCTTGGGGTATCACCAGCTCTTCTGTGAGCTTGGCCATCACAGTGGCCTAAAGTTCTTGTTCCACCACTGATTCCTATGCCAAGGAGAGACCATTGCAATAACCGGATAATTGAATGCACTTCCCTGGAACTTTTGCTCAACATTTCTGTAAATAAAACAGTTTTGTAAAAATGACCAAAATTTCAATGTCAAAATATCTGTCTAATGCACAGAGGCAAAGAAAACAAAAGAAACTGAAAATCTGCTGTTACTGCTGTCATCTGGGTCTTGTACGGAAGCAGGTGGCAAGTCTGGGAAGTGCCAACAGCCACTCAGGTGAGTCTGGCTGGCAGGTCACTTGTGAATATTTTGCTCTGAAATTGGCCTGCCTACAGCTTGGCATGGACACCCACTGCCTTCTCTATCCTAGTAGCTACACTTATTTAAAGAAACATTCATTTTTGGCAAAGGTGCCAAATACCCTCAATGGAGAAAAGATAGACTCTTTCATAAATGGTGCTGAAAAACTGTGTTTCAACCTGCCAAAGATTAAAACTAGATCAACATCTTTTACCACATACTATACTAAAATCAAAATAGATTAAAAGCTAAAATATTAAAATAGAATCACTAAGCTTGCTGGAAGATAGGGCAGGTAGAACTACTGAAGACACTGACATAGGAAAAGACTATGAACACAACCTCAGCAGCATGGAAACTAGCAGGACGAATCAACAACTGGGATCTCACCTTATTAAAAAGCTTCCACCTGGCAAAATAAACCATCAACAGAGTGAAAAGACAAACTACAATCCTGGAAAATTATTTTACCAGCTATTCTTAAGACAAAGGACTACATCTAGAATATATATAAAGAACTTTAAAATATTACAGCACCCAAATTTAAATAACGAATTCAAAAGTGGGCATCTAAAGTGAACAAATATTTTAGATTAAGAAGTAAAGGCAGAAAAGCATATGAAAAATTGTCAACATCACTGATCATTTGAGAGATTAAAAACAACACTGAGACTTCATTTCACTCTAGGAAGAATGGCTGCTTTTGAGAAATCAACCAAAAACAAATGCTGGTGCAGTGTGAGCAGAAAAGAACCCTTCTGCACTGTTGGTGGAAATGCAGACCAGTGCAGCGACTGTGTAAATCAGTGTGGAGATTTCTCAAAAAGTTAAGATAGGAGGTCACATTTGACCTTGTTATTCCCTGATTTGTATATTCACAAAAGAAGTCAAAGCACCATGCCACGTAGACATATGTGCACTCATGTTTATAGTGTATAGTTTGTAATAGCTGAACCTTGGAAATAGTACAAAATCCAATCAACTGGTGAGTGGATAAATAAGACGTGGGTTTTTTTTTTAAATAAAATGGATTACTGCACAGTTATAAAGAAAGACAAACGAGACATTTATTGCTAAATGGATGCACCTTGAGGCCATATTCATAAGTGAAATAAATAGGATATAGTTGTGTAAACATTGTATCATTTCTCTAGTATGAGAAACTAAAGATGTAAATAAAGTTCAAAATTTATAATAATTATTGTGAAGTAGGAAGAAAATGCTAAAGAGTAAGGGGAACTAGGGAGGGGAATAGGTGAAACCAAAAGGGAAAGAAAAAATTTGATGGCAAAAAGGAAAAAATGGAAACAAAGCTTCTGTCTATAGGCAGCAGGGGATGTCTGAGGGCACTGGAATGAGAAAAAAATAGGAATCAAGATATGTCCATGTACAGGTATAAATTCTCAATGATGAATGAAATCATAATGTATTCATAAAATGTACCAATAAATTCAATAAAGAAAAGACCCACCTTAGCTATGCAAGCTTCTGTGAAACTAAAGTAATGCTTAACCCTGGTACTCATTTAAACAGTCAGAGCACTTTTAGGCTCACTGGTGAGGAAGGACGTTATATCATTTTGTTTAAATTTTTATTTTATTTTTGAGACAGGGTCTTGATTTGTAGTTCAGGCTGACCCTGAGCTTACTATGTAGCCCAGGCAAACCTGGAAATGACAGCAGTTGCCTGCTGCCTCCTGAGTGCTGGGATTACAAGTGTGAGCCACCACACCTGGCATTGTGGTGTGTGGTACTGATTGCTTCTGGGTGTGAATCTCCATGCCCGGTATTCTTGTATATGGTTACCCAGGTTCAAACTTGGGACCTTGCGCTTGCAAGGCAAGCACTGGAACCACTGAGCTAAATCCTTGGCCCAGCACTTTGTTTTTGATGTCAGTGATTAATTTCAGCCATTAAGCTAAATGCTCATTTGTATGATCCAGTGGTCATACATGCTGACTTTGGTAGTGGGGGGAGCAAGGACTTATGAAGGGGTGAGTAACCTCCTACAGCAATACTCTAGAAGAAGCCCCCTGATTGAGTGAGAAAGCACGGGAGATATGACTTCCACAACTCTGCAAAGTACAGAGACACTGGCTTAGTTGAACACTATCATCACTTTTGTAGAAATCCTTGCTACTGACTTCTTTAAATTGCATAGGTGGAAACATTAATATCTCAACAAACTCATTGTTTCCTTTTCCTTAGACCAAATCACTCTTTAAAACAAGTTTCAAAGCTGTCCATTAAAGCAGGTGTTCTTCCAAACTTCCGCTTAAATTCATATTGAGATAAATGCACATTTACTTATTTCTATTCGGACAACACCAAGGCTTAATTTTGAAATGCACACTTGCCTGTCTGCCCTCCTTCATCTTTAACAGAAGAAATCATCATTTCTTTTTCTTGACAGTAGCAATTTCTTTCATTATTAGGTGTTTGGGGAATGTATGCTGACCATGTGAGCCCTCTTAGCTCTGGGAATGATGTCCGGCAGCACCTGGTCCTGTTGCCAGTATGTCTGGACCTGACATGTTGCTCTCAGATCTATGATTACAACTCATACTCTGGTGTTGGCAATGGCTGCCTCTTTTTCTTCTTATTCTTCCTCTTCTATATTCTTAAAAGAAAATATGAGCTGAAAAATACAAAATATCTCTAATTCACAAGTACTTGCTTCTTCTTTCTACAAATTAAATTTCAGAAAATTCTAGGCCCTCAGGCTCAGTTACTTTAATCAGGACAGAACCAAGACAAAGACTATAAAAGAGAAAAAATGGCTCTGGACTCAAACTTAAGAACTAAATCAATGAGTGGCTTGGCTAAGTATTCTCAAAATTCCCATGTGTCAACCTGTTAAGAAAACTGCAACGCAAGGAGAGAGTTTACAGTCCTTAATTACTGATGAGATTTTTTTTAAAGGCTGCTAATGTGACAATCACTAAATGAGAACAACATCAACACAACAAAACTCCAAAAAAGTACGTCTAGACAAAGCCACTTAGGATAGGAAGAGCAGTCTTGCTCAGACCCCTTAAACATCTTTGACACTGTGTTGCACCCAATTTGTGAGTCAAACAAGTGTGTTTAATGCATTTTGCATTTTTAAGGTTAAGATATTTTTAAGGCATTATTTTAGAGACATTTCTTTCAAAACCTGTTAATTAAAGAAAGATCAGGTACTTCAATTGACTGAAAAATTCACTTACACATAACACCATCCTTTTCAAGTACTCCTAATAGTTAGAGATCTTTTAAATTAAAACATCAGTTCCTTCTGAATGCAAAATAGAAAAAAATTAAAATAAAAAGCCGATGTAAGTGGAAGAACTTCTAACAATGGAAAAGTAAAATGAATCTGACTTGAAACTGATTATCTTTAAAATTTGTGCTTTCATTTTAATTCCATTCTGAAAATCACTGTTAAATAGCAAGACTTCAAAGAATAGACTTATAACAGTAGACATTGTTTTATCTTTCAAGATAATGTTAAGGGAAGAAAACAATTTGCTGGAATGAATATAAATAAATGTGTGTTTTGTGTACTTTGAAAAACAGATAAAGAACAACATATCACTCTTTATGTACATTTGAATGACCGAGGAAAGTCACTAAATTCCTGATGCTCCTCACTTTTAGAGCAAGGAGAGCACTGAGACTGAAAAGCATGTAACCAATTCCCTTTGCTTCATTTAAAAAGAAGAGATGCTAATGTACCAAAAGTATAATTCTCAATTCGAGATGGCTGGAGTAGAGTTCTTTTCTTATATTTTATTTTTAACATTTTTGTTTCTTTAATAGTTAAAAACAAAAGTTCCATAGAACACTGGAATGGAAACTACCCTGGCCGTGACCATGAGGCACATGATGGTTAAGACCCTTCAGAAGTTCATAGTTATCTTGGACATCTTCTATAGTGTCAATGAGAAAACGAGACAGAGACAGGCTATGAGAATCCTGAGTTTGACGGAGGGACACAGGAGCTAATGTCTGTTACTCTGACCTATGGAAATGTTCCATTTGATCACACAGAAAAGTGAATATTTCCAGCTGACCATGTGGAAACTCCTTTTTCCCCTAGTCTATCCTGGTAACATTATCAAGAATGCAGTCGGTGGATTAAACAAAGGCAAACTATTCAAAAGCATTTCTGAGCTCAGGCTGTTGCTACTGCAAGTACACTGATGTCACATCCTCTCCTATGTAACGGATGCCGCCAGGTACAGTTTGCGAGCTCCTCAGAATAATTGACATTTTTCTAATGTGTAGAATGGCCATAGCAACCACTCTGGCTGAACAACCCATCCCATAACACTTCCTTAACAACCCATCTACACCCTGACTTTGAAATCATCCCTTATTTTGGCAACAGGAAGAATATTCACAGTTGGTGAACTTCCTAAAGGTCATCAGTTGGAAACAGGCCTGCTTGGCTTCCTTCACCTCCCTCCGCAGCCTGGTCCATTGTGCCCCTCACGCTGTGGGGCAGAAAGCCTGACCTGCTCAGGAAAAAACAATGCACTTGTTTTTACATTTTTCTAGTGGGAAAATATGAATTTATTTTGAGAATATTAGAAAAATATTACCTTAACATTGGTTACATGTGTAGCACTGCTAATAAGAGAAAAGAATAAAACTTACTGAAAACAAACCACTCAGTTTTAACTACTTTGGATTAGCTTGTAAGGTTACTTACTGAGATATCCCTGTAAATATAATAGTTGGAAAAACACAAAATTAATTAATATCCAATTTGCAACTAGACTTATAAATTTAAGCTTAAATTATCAGTGAGAATAATCATTGGTCAAGTAGATAGATAGATAGACAGATAGATAGATAGATGATAGATAAATGATAGATGATAAATAGATAGATAGAAAGATAGATAAATAGATAGATAGACACCATTATTTCTAGATAGGGATTGTTTCTATTAGTGACTTCACCTAAATAAGAAATTTCATCAACTTCCACATAGTAAAATCTCTGCATAATTTTAATAAGTTTGTACTTTCAAGAACTGGAAGGAAATGACTAGCAGTATGATATTTTCCCTATGTTAACTATTTTCAAACATCTCACTTGGTGAGGAAAAAAACACCTGTTTCTTAAAGATTTTAGCAGTGACATTTACACTACTTAAAATAAACTTGGTTTTAGATGAAGACTTATTGGGTCTATAAATCATGTATCTTTTTAAAATTATGCCTGTATTTAGTACACATTTAAATTTTTATGTAGTTAAAAAAAGCTTAAAAATATAAGAACTGTTGAGCAAGCTTTCTGATTCCTTTTTCTCCTTGTGAATTATAGTAGTGCTCCTAAATCCCACAGGTTCAGAAGTTGATGCAATCATCTGCCAGTTTTTCTCATTTCTATGAAATAAAACTACCACAGTTAAATTTATAAGGCATAAGAACATTTTCAAATGCAAAAAGACTGTTTTCATTTTAACTTCTTGTAGAGAATGGAGTGATTTTTGACAAGCACACAGTAATGGTGACCCTAGCAGGTCCATTAGTCATTCTAGCGGTGGGAAGCACTCTCTGAAGTTACAAAGCCTGTTCGTGCATGGCCATTCAGGACAGGGCTGCAGAGGACCTGCCTGCTCCCTCCCTTCACTTTACTCCTTCCTTCCTCTCTTCTTTTCTTTCCATCCCTCTGTCTGTCTGTCTGTCTGTCTGCCTGCCTGCCTGTCTGTCTTCCTCTCCCTTCCTCATTCAGCCCTGAGAGACAACAAAGAAATTTACACTCAGGTCCACAGAGCAGGCAGCTGTAAGCAAGGCAAGCATCATTCTAGTCTAGAGATGCAGAGATTGGGCATCTTCTCTGTGAGATACGACTGATAGAAATTTAGTGGTGCATAAATCAGGAATCTTGGAATGGCTATTGGACTGCTTCTCCTTGTATCTTCTCCAAAATGATCTTTACCTCCTTGTAAAACAAAGCTTTATGTTTGTATGTCTGACCTACTTTACTTAATATCATACAGTTTAAAAAGAGCAAAATAAAGGTAGATAATAGCAAGTAAGGAGATAACATCATTTTCAGCAGGGAAGGGGATCAAAAGATGGAGAAAGAGAGAGAGAGGGGATAGTGGATTAAAGAGGGAATTTGGATATACAGGTATGAACTCCACACGGGGAAAATAAATATGTTTTTAAAAAGAAAGCAATCAAGGGATGGGTGAAGGGGAGAGAGAGAACTAACTTCTCAGAAGGCAGATTATAATTAATATTTTGTTGCTTCTCAAAACTTTCCATTTTGTTTCTGTTAGATTGGCATCATTTGATTATGTCTTACCTCTCTAACTTTCTTCATTTCTTCATTCTGTCTTCAAACATGTAATGGTTCTTTATAACTTTGTTTTGATGCTTCATACTTCAGTTGACTTTTTTCATGAATTTCATCTGTTCCTATGGCTTCAACCCCATAACTCTGTCATGAGTCCCTCAAGTTGTTTCTGCTCCTCAAACTCTGGTTTCTCTTTCTAACTCTACATTCTTCATCTCCACTTGAAAACCTCAATGATATTTCAACTGCTTAAGGTTATACATATTATTTTTGCTCTGTTAATCAGTATGACTTCTGCTTTTATTTCCAGGATGATCTTCTTAGAAATTACTTTTGAGCCAGGGATTTAGCTCAAGTGATACTGTTCCTACTTTAAAAGTATAAGGGCCTGAGTTTGATACCTGGTACCACAAGAAATTGAATTTAAAATAATTCCCAATATGCTGTTTAATCCAACACTAAATCTTGTTTGTCCAAGAACAAGTATTGTCCCTCATAATGTCACTTCCATGTATTTCCTACTCCCACTTCAGCTTTTCCTAATTCAGAAGAACATATTTATATGTCCTGCAAGGAGCGCTCTTTTATTCATTCTATACTGGTCACCAGATCCTCTTCCTAAGGATTGTCATGGCACTTCTGTCTGTGGTGTCAGGATAAAATTCATTTTAGCTACATTTGCCCATTACTTACCAAAATCAATGTTAAAATTATGTCATTTAGGCAATTTGTTGCTCCTTGAACATTCACATTGATTTTGTCAATGGCAAAATGGCAGGTGGATTTATGCTACTTTTCTCTTCTCATCCTCTTACTTGACCATAGTTATGGGAAGCAATACACAGGATATGATCCGCAATTACTTAACACCCTAAAGCCAGAAAATTCTCAACTCCCATAGGAAAAGACAGTCAACCTACATTAAAACTGAAATGCTATAGATATTGCTAAGGGAAGAGCAGGACAATAATAGAGTGTTTAAAAATTGCTATAGAAGAGAAAAACCACACTATAGAAATAAGATCCAGAAAGAGGCACAATATCCAAGAACATAAGAACAGAGATATTTGATTACTGCCTAAAGTACCTATAACCTGAAGGGTCTAATCAAAGAATGGTCACCTTGAATTCCTCAAATCAAAAGTTTCTTAAATTCCAAATTGAGCCAAAAAGTTAGCACCTAGCTCAGTAAAAGGACTAAGTCCTGTGAATCACCGACAAATTAATTGTCTTCTGGGATCTTACTGTCATCCTCCTTGTGATTTTGATTTATTGCTTCACCAAAATCCTATTGCTCATTTAAGTCTGCCTCCCAGGCATCACCATAGACACCCCACCTTACTTCAATTTACAAAATGTATCTAGCCAGCTACCTGGAAATCACTCCGTAATCTCATCTGGGAGCCCATGGCAGGGATGGGGTGTGGAAAATCTAATTGTGTGTATCACCAGCTGCTTAAAAAAATAGCCTGAGCCCAGAAGCAGTCCTGATGTTAACAGGTTCTGCATTGAGAGCCAGAAATCAGAGGCTCTGGAGTTTCCCCTGTGACCTTCAGAGAGGAGCATCAGATCCAGTTACCCTGCTTCCTTGTGACACTTCTGGTGGAAACTGGACCTGTGTTGATTCAGTCCAGGATACATTGGTTGATTAACAGCTATAGTGAATGTTTAATTTAAAAAAACCTAATATAGTAAAAGACATATTGCAAAGAATGGTGGAATAGTGTGTTCAAAACAAGAGAGGTACTTTGAGTATTTTGGGGGGAAATTAATGGCAGTGTCTTTTGTTGTAATAAATTTCATAAAATGTAAACAATTACTGTAATTTTTTTATCATCTTTCATCAATCAACTGTTTACAGCAATTTCTGCCAAATAAAGATTTTTTTTGTATCCCTATCTGCCTTATTCACCAGATATGCTACTGCATGACTTCTGGTTTTTCCCCAAAATGAAAATGAGCAAGAAAAATAAAGGTTTTGGGATCTGAATAGATTCAGTACACTGAGTCAGTCACAGCAATGAAACTAAAATTAGGAGACAGGGCTTCCAGAAACGGCAATAATACTGGAATGAGTGTGCTGAAGAGGACTGATGGTGCTATCTCCTTTACTGTAATACATTTTTAGATTTTAAATACATGTTATACTTTGTTCATATCTCTTGCCTCCCCTGACCATCATCAATGGTTCCCAAAGTGATGTGCTGGCCCAGGAGAGAATTAAGACTTGCTCCACACAGTGGGCAGCAATGCACTGGCCAGTCCCACAGACCAGCTCTGGGGATGCAGCACTGGGTGAATAAAACAGCATAGTACTGGCACAAAAACAGACATGTAGACAAAATGAACAGACTAGAGGAAGGAGAAACAACCATAGGCAGA
>PVIR01042610.1:0-12133 GCA_004026965.1 Petromus typicus | reverse complement strand
AGTGCTTCCCTAACTTCCTCTGGGGACTTCAGTCTACCTCTTCCCTCCTGGAAGTGGGATGGACCTCAAGCTTCACCCACTTTCCTATCCCTTTCACTCTCCCACACACTCCCTCCCACCACGTTTCCACTTCCTGTCTGGGTGGGTGAGACCAAGTTAAGCCATTTCCTTCGAGATCCACAGAGTGGTGAGGGTAGCAGAAGCTCCAAAGGTCTGAGATTCTAGGGACTAAGGAGACAAGATAAATATTTTGTAATGAGTTCTGCTTGTTTGCAAGAGGAAGAGCTGTTTTGGGATCTATGTCTCGGGCTTCAGGACAGAGCCCCTGGGCACACTTACCCATGGCACCGGCTCTGCCACCCCTCTCAATGTTCACCTCTCAGCTCACAAGGAAATTTTCTTTAGAAAACTCCCTACAGAGCTTGCACCCTTCTATGTACGCCTCCAAACGTGGGAGGGTACAGGGTCACAAGAATGCCTCGTACAGAACCAGCCTAGGCCATCAGAGCTTCTCGTGACAAACCACAGTTTCACTCTCTCACATGACAGACCGCCTCCTCCCAGAGTAAGTCAAGTGGCACATTTGAACAATCACCCAAGGGCCTGACCTCAGATACCCAATCTGAAAGAATGAGCATTTGCACAGAACTACAGTAGTTCACTTTTCTTAATACACCAGCTGGTTTCACTTATGCAAACAGCCAAGGTGCCCTCCCCTCATCCCCTTGATCCCCTCCCCTCATCCCCTTGATCCCCTCAAGTTCCACTCCCAAGGCTGCTGCAGGTCTTCAAAGGGCACCTGCTGCTCTCCCTACCTTCTCATCCCTTCATCCCATGCCCTACCAGTCAGCCTGTGTCACGATCTGCTCCCCACAGAAGTGCCGCAGTGATTACCACCCCCCCACCATCCTACCAGTGACCCAGTCTGGTCTCATGGTCCTTCTCCAAACACCTTCACCATCTTTAAAGTATTTTATCCTGATAGCTGTTCCCTTTTTACCGTAACTCTCTAGATTTCAATGGGAAATGTGGGAAGAAATGAGCATTTGCATAAGCTGACCTTATGTTGTTTAGTTTGTTTTGTTTTGTTTTGTTTTAGTATCAGGGATGGAACTCAGGTCTTTGTGCTTCCAAGGTAGGTGTGGTACCACTTGAGTTAAATCCCCGGCCCCTCGGCTTCACTTTCTACAGTTTCAGTTAGCCATGGTCAACTACAATCTAAAAAGAGTACATTAAAAACCACAGAACTATATATTTTATGTTTTAAATTGTGTCCCTTTCTAAACAGTGCACAGTAATCTTTGGTTGCTTCACCCCATCCCACCTGGGACAAGTCATTCCTGTGTCATGAGTACCCATACCACCTGCTTGTTAGTCACTTAATAGCGCTGTCAATTATCAGACTGACTGTCAAAGAATCACAGAGGTTGTTATCATAGAACCCTGTTTTACAAAACACAAGCATACTGATGCTGAAAAGTTATGCCAAAGAGAAGCCATAATGTAATTTCATGTGAATAAGGTAGAGTTCATCACTTTATAAGAACAGGGAGAAATAGATTTATTGTGTCTGGGAGGTTTGGGGTAAGTTTTATATTGCAGGGCTAAAGATAAAACTCAAGGCCTCATTTATGTTAAATACATGCTGTGCCAGAGCCATGTCCCAAGCCCCAGAAAGAAAAGTAAACTGAAGTTGCTAACATTTCTGGTAAGAGCAGAATAGTATTTTTAGGCCTCCCTAGTATGTGCAGTTACAAGCACCCACTGAGGACTTTGGAACATGAACCCTGCAGATAAGAGTAACAACTATACAAAGTGCCCACTGAGTACAGCAGGCACTAATTCCTCAACCACCCTGTGAGATGGTCATTACTACCTGTCACATCCTAGAGGATAGATTCAGTACCTCATCTAGAGTAAAAGTCAATAGGAGACCTGGGATTTGGATCCGTTCTCTCCAAAGTACATCTTCTGGCTGATCTCCCCCGACTGCATCTTTTTTCTCTGTTCCCTTTGCTGGTTCCTCCTCTTTTGTATCTTCCTTCATACAGTCCTCCCCTAAGGTTCTGGCTAAGGCCTCTTTTCACCTCTATCTTCCTGGATAACTTCCCCAATGACTCAATTTCTGTCAGCACTACTTCTCTGTTGGTGACTCCCAACTATCTTTCCTTACTCCTGATCCCAATTCTTGTCTGCAGGTCAGAGTCTTGCCGTTAGTACTGATTATCTGCATGTGATCAGGTTGCTGATATGAGATGAGCCCAATCAGACTCCTCCACTATCCTTCCCCAAACCAGCACCTTCCCTTTTATGTTCCCGGCTTAGTCAGTGTTATGGGTTAGATATGAAATGTCTCCCAAAAGCTGATGTGGAAAAATCTTAGTCTCCAGTGCAGAATGCTCAGATGTAGCTCTGGATGTGATAGGAGACTCAGGGCTCTGATCTCATCAATGGGCTAATCTATTGATACATTCATAATCAGATGGACTACAGGGAGATAGTTAAAACTAAGTAGTGGAGCCTAGTTTGGGGAAGTAGTTTACTTGGGACATATCCTTGTAGGACGTGCCTTTTTCCTCCCCCGCCCTCCCTCTCTGCTTCCTGGCATTCATGAGGCTCCTTCTTCTATGCTGCTCTGCCTCTCCTCAGGCCCCAAGTAATAAAGCCCAGGAGGGAGGCCCCTTCCTTCCTCACTGTTCCATGTGCATCCATCCTCTCAAAGCTGTACATTTGCCTGAAAAGAACAACCACTCGCAACAGAGAATGACCATTTCCTCAGTCAAGGGTGCACAAGTAGCTGCACTTCCTGGCTAGAGCCACCAGCATAATAAACCCAGAAGACCATGGACTGAAACCGCTGACAACATGAGCCAAAACAAACCTCCCCTTCTTTAAATTGTTTTTCTGTGATATTTTGTCACAGAAACAGAAAGCTGGCTAACACAGTTACCTCCTTAGAATTCCACCTTCCAAATCCAAATCAGTCACCTAAACTTATTTGATTCTTTGATACAGGATTCTTTTCTCTTCTACTCCCATTGCCTAAGACGTAGGAGGCTGAACGACTACAGAAACCAGTCCTTCTGCTTCCAGCAGCTAAATTCTCCTATCTCCTCCCAACCCGGTTAGTGAGAATAGATCATTTCTCTTCCTGAGAACTTCAATGGTTCTTCATTGCTTACTGAATAAAAGCTCAATCTCTTCAACTTTTCCAGTCTTGTTCCTCAACATACCCCTCCAACCCCACACAGTATGCCTCAACACTTAGGACCACCACTCTCTTCTCTAATGCATGCCAGACCTCCAGGTCTTTGACCAAATGTTTTCATGTCTTCATGTTTCTGCATCTAAATCCTACTCACCCTCCAAGGCTCAATTCAAATAACATCACCTCTTTCAACTGGCAAGTAATTGCTTCTCCCTTTGAATGTCTTCAGCCCCTTTATGAACAACACTCCTATCGCCTTACTATCTAGATATCATTATATAGATACTTGTAATGGCTCCTTCACTATGAGAGTAGAGGCTCTGTGGACATTACAACCTGGATTTATTCATGTCCTACACAGTCCTTCAATACAATATGTCCTCTACATAGTTTTTTTAATCCAATTGCCTATGAAGGTCAAATTCTGTTGATGAGTGAGTGCCTATTTTTAATCTAGGAACAACACTAAATCTAATCAAGAAAAATCACTGGGATATTCCATGCCTATTTTGAACAAGATAGGTTTATATAACAAGATATTTTTATTTGCCTATGTTTGGAAAACAATAAATTCAAGAAAGGTAAAGTAGAATCATTCCATTAACCTCTTCCATTCTGTGCCTGATTAGGCATTTTCTATTTGAAAATTACTTTTAGACATGTCTTTCTTTAGCATAATAATATCAAAGATGCACTACACAGTGGGCCCTGTCCCAGGCACTCTATAAGCAGCGTTATGTTCATCACAAAATCTGAGGAGATAAATGCATAGGTTTTTTTTCTAGAAACCTATCAAGTGAGACTTTGAGATTAAATAACCCAGATGATATCTTACAACTATTAAGTGGAGAAATTAAATTTTATATTCAAACCTACTTAACTTCAAAACCCACGTTCACCATAACACTATAAAATGCCATTCATTTAGTTCCAAACTTAGCCCCCTATGTTAATCTTTGGTGCCACTAACATGGAAATGTGGATGCAAAGAGACAAATGAAACATAATATACAGGGACTTTCTTTCCAAAAATGGCCTTTGGTGTTGCATTTCAGGGTTAGAAGACAGATAGGCATCTCTTCTCTATTCTCTGGCTGCCCTTGCTGCCTGGCAGGAGGAAGAAGGTCAATGAAACCAAATCCCAAGTAACCCAATGAAAAGATAGGTTTGGGAGACTTAGCAGAGAAGAGAGGTGACAGTCAATTATGCAAAGGAAACTCAAAGTTTCCTTTAAACATATGTCGGTCCAGACAGTGTCAAGGCCTCCTGTCCAAGAGGGGAATCACCTTTCAGCACTACTATAAAAGCCAGTTCTCCCCAGCCATCAGACATGGTGTATAAGTTGGAAAGACAGGATTGTATTTCACTGTTCCTAGATAGCCAGTCCACTCATTAGCCATCTACCCCAACTTGGGTCTAAATGGCACCAGCTCAAATGACAGAGGAGAGGAACCCAGTGTATCAGAGGATAAACATCAGACTTGATGTGCCGTAAAAGAGGTGACAGGGATTGGAGGCCAGGAGGGGTCAGCACTCAGGAACTTTGCTTTTCAGTCTGTAGAGGCTCTAAGACTTGAACCCCTACAGCTCCCAGAAAAACCAGGCTCCATTGCTTCAACCTAGATCTCTCATTCCCTGGATCACTCATTGTAAGTAAAGGAAATTCTGTTTGTTGGAGACCACAGCTGAAGGAAATAAGCCTTTTTAGTTTTGTAGGTCAGATTCTGAAGTAGTGGGTGTTCACTAGGACCCTGCTTCTGTGAGATGAGAATCAGTTTCTGGATGAAAGAATTGCAAGTGATAAAACCAAAGAAAACTGGAATAAACCCTCTAGCACCACTTCCTTTTACTCCCCAGCTTTTACCATTAATTTTAGAGGCCACATAGCTAAGCAATATACTCCCACTAGCTTTGTTACAGATAACCCCTGTCATATAAATCATGGTCAGTGTGTTTTCCAGAACTTAGAGGTAACCCATTCTGGTTGAATCTACTAACCCTTCACTTGGGCCTCTGTGTGTGTCCACTGGTTGGCCTTTCAAAGTCAAAGAGTCAAAACTCCACCCCCCCACCACCACCAGCATATTAACACTGCCATTTTCTAACTACGAGAGCCATGAAGTCCCCACCCCCAGCATATTAACATTGCCATTTTCTAACTACGAGAGCCATGAAGTCTGATTGGGCATGTGCAGACCATCAAGTACTTCATTTTTCTGCATCTCGCATCACCTTTCCCCATGCCTCAGACCACCCTGCTTGTTTACCCCATAAAAAGCCGTACACCATCCTTGTGAGGGCAGATTTGAAGCTTTTCTCTCTTGACTTCCCAGTCCTGACTTGTGAATGAATTCTTACTCTTTTGTAAAACTGGTTAGTCACTGGCATAGTGTGTGGCTAGCAAAACTGGCCTGGGTCAGTAATACTGGGTCCTCCTTACCGACCTTCCAGACCTACTTCCTTGTTTTTTCTCTATAACCCAGAGAAAACTGGTTTTTACTGGAATTTATGAGGGCCCTCGGTCTAGGATGCTGCTCTGACTTCTATGCTCTGAGGCCTCACTCCCAATGCTTTGATACTGTTGGATAGTTCATCTCTACATACCAGGAAGAACCTCAGATTCCAAGTATCATCACCGTGGAGTTATTGCTTGGAGGACCTTAGGATGTCACATCCCCATGCAGGTTGCTAATGCAATCTCACTATTGCCCATTGCAATGCTTGTCTAGTTTCAGAACCTGAGCTAAAGCTTTGACCTAGAACAGGTCAGATGCCAGTGCTATGTAATGCCTTTCCCACTGTGCTTGCTTGTTTTTATTCCATAGCTCAGTTGGATTTCTGGAAACAGACTGCTTTGCAGCTAGATGCCTCTGACCTAATTCTTTTTCTGGATTTAAACAGATTAAATCAAAGGATAGCCCACAGCTCCTGCTGGCCAAAGGGTGCCAACAAAGTCATAGAAAGTGACTGATCAGCAATAAGATGTTGGGTCACCTTGTCTAATCCGGGAGGTTCCAGACCATGAACAGCTTTAGGGTTACAAGGGAAAAGCTCAGGATGTGATCTGGCTGACACCGCCAGTGGGAGGGACTTGGGCTTGGCATTTTCCACATGACACTGTTATTCCAAAACAACTACTCAGAACAAATCAGAGTTCTGGGGCTCCAGTTGCTGCAGAGAAAAAAGACACACAGTTGCTATTACCAAAGGAAAACAGTGTGATGAATTTCCTGCTCATGGTAAGGAGAGGAAGATTTACATTCTAATGGCTATTATTAAATAACAGTAAATGCTAGTGAAGCCGCAAAGAAAAAGAAACACTTCCACATTGTTGGTGGGAATATAAACTAAAACAACCACTAAAGAGATTCTCAAAAAACTAAAATAGGTATTCCATTCAAGGCAATTATTTCCCTTTAAGTATCTTCCCAGTATAATTATTAAATCGTGGAAGCGACTGATGTTCATCAACAGATGAATAGATAAAGGAAATGTAGTATTTACACACAATGAAGTACTACTTAGCCATAAAAGTGATAAATTTGAGTCACTCATAGGAAAATGAGTACACCTTAAGACCATAAAGTTAAATGAAATAAAGCAGACACATAAGCACAAATATTGATGGTTTCTTATATGAAATAATAGGCTACTATCTCTATAAAAGGGGAAGAACTAAAGATGCAGGGAGACAGGAAGAAAGAGAAGTAAGAGATAGTAAAAAAAAAAATTAAGGTATGTGACATATATGTATCAGCTCCTCACAATGAATATATTATGTCTAGCAGCATGTACTAATAAATATTTTAAATTCTACTAAGGTAGGGCCAGGGATATAGCTCAGTGGTTCTGGCACCTGTCTTGCAAGTGCAAGGAGCCAGGTTCGATCCCCGGTAACCACATACAATACTGGGCATGGAGACTCACCCCAGCAGCAATCAGTATCACATACCACAGTGCCAGGAGTGGTGGCTCACGCCTGTAATCCCAGCACTCAGGAGGCAGAGGCAGAAGGATTGCTGTGATGTGAGTTTGAGGCTGAGCTCAGGGCCAGCCTGAACTACAAAGTGAGACCCTGTCTCAAAAAAAAAAAAAAATCTACTAAGGCAGAAATAGCTAATTCAAACAATTACCATAAACGTGTGTCATGAAAGAAGGCTGCTTCTTCAAAGAAATGACTCAACTTTAGGTCATTTGATGAACTGTATGAATGCAGAGCCCAGAACACACTTAAAGATCTGGTTGTTCCTCAGTGTTAGACCTGCACTGGCCACACTCCAGCTACATGGGACTTTACCTGCACAGTTCAGTATAGGGATAGCCACTGGACACTCACAGCTACAGAACTGGAACTAGTCTGAATTGAGATATGCTATCAATGTAAAATACACAATGGATTTTTGAAGGCAAATAGAATATAGTCTTAAATTAGTAGTTGCTATATGGATGACATGTTGAAATAATATTTTTGACACAGTGAGTTAAATAAAATATATTAACACGAACTATTTATTTTTGTACTCAGCCCTCCGTATCTGTGGGTTTCACATCCAAGAGCATGACCAAGTATGGTTTGAAAATATTTTTTAAAAGACTATTTCTCAGCCAAGTGTGGTGGCTCATGCCTATAATCCCAGCACTCAGGGGGCAGAGGCAGGAGGACTGCTTTGAGTCTGAAGCTGGCCTGGGCTACACAGTGAGCTCATTGCCAGTCTGAATTACAAAGTAAGACCCTGTCTCAAGAAAAAAAAGAAGTTACCTGTGGATCCTGAATGCAGCAGCTAGTCTCAGTTTTCAAGACCTTTGACTTCTCAGGCTTCTGCTTTCCTCCTTAGCAACACAGTAGGCTTCTTTTTATTCAAATAAACCCCTTAAAACATTCCAGGGGATTAGAAATCCCAGGATGTGGAAGGAAGAGTGGAATGACAGCAACTTAAGATAGTACATTGTAACATATTTGACAATTATAGGGTTTTTTTTTAATAGAGACTAATCTCACAGGGCAGATCATTGTATAGTTGTTTTTCAAATAAGAATAAATCAGTAAATGAAAAATGTTAGTTACAAATGAAAAAGCTAGAAAATTCTGTTTCTAAGGGCAATCTTTACTTCCAAGATATCATATATTGGTAGGCATAAGAAACCTTCCTCAAAGACACTGTTTTGTGGGGGGTTTTCTATGAAAAATTAAATTCAGATAATCACTTGGGCCAATTCTACTGAGCACCAAACCAAAGACAAATCTTGGGTAGTCTCACACAGAGAACAGCAGGCTTTTATTCAATAAACCAGAAATACATATTTTAGGCCACTGTCACAGCTATTCAACTCTGTCATCACAGCACAAAGGCAACCATAAATAATATGTAAACAGGTAGTCATGACTATGTCTCAGTGAAACTATATTTGCAAAATCAGGTGGAAAACTGAATGTGGTCATACTTTATTATCCTAAATGTGAAAGAAAATGTAACACAGAAGTAACAAATCTATTTCCCACTCAAAAGTGCCTCCAAATTCCTCTCTAGCTCTATGTTTCTCAAAGGGTATGAATAATTATGTGCTGACCTATTAGTAACAATTTTTTGCTAAAACAAAATCTTTGCTAAGATTCAAATATGTTATTCTTTGCAGATATCAAAATTGAGCTTCAAACAGGCTTTTAATCAACACTATTTTTGAAGCAATATTGGTCAGCTGCTCCAAAGATGCCTAGGGATCTTCCCAGGTTGCAGAAATCTAAGCTGCTACCCCATTTCAACCACAGTAGCTAGAATTCCATAAGTTTTCCAATAGATTTCATTTTGAGAAAAGAATTACAGAGATAATAGGGGGGGAAAAAAGCTGGAAAATCACTGATATACCAAGACAGTGACCCATGATCATGACCTTGTGCACACCGCCAATACAGAAACTAGTTTAATGATGTGAAGAACTGTGAAGCATCTGAAATTTTCCTCCCCTTGTAAGCTAACAAGTCCTCCTGCCAGTTTCATAGATGCAGGTGAAAGACATTATCCTGGATCAGTGTTTTTATACCATTTCTCTAATCCTTAATTTCTACACAATGATATAAACAGAAACAAAAGATGTTTGTATGTACGGTAGGTTTCTTTTCTTTTCTTTTCTTTTCTTTTTTTTTTTTTTTTTTTAAGGTGTATTGAGATAGGGTCTCGCTTTGTGGTTCAGGCTGGCCCTGAGCTCAGCCTCAAACTGACATCACAGCAATCCTCCTGCCTCTGCCTCCCGAGTGCTGGGATTACAGGTGTGAGCCACCACACCCGGCACTGTGGTATGTGGTACTGGTTGCTGCTGGGCGTGAGTCTCCATGCCCAGTATAGTGTGTGGTTACCAGGGATCGAACCCGAGTCCTTGTGCTTGCAAAACAGGCACTGGAACCACAGAGCTAACTCCCCGGCCCCACGGTAGGTTTCTTTATAGGAGAGGAACCCTGACCTGATGGGACCCAAGTCTTTTATAATGGCCAATAACTCTCCAGCCGAGAGTAACTTTCTGCTTCCTTACATTCTTATTTTCTTAAAAGTGCTTATAACCACCAGATATTACATTATATTTAGCTGTTCATTTGTTGTCAGTTTCCACTGAGTAGAATGTATGCTACCTGGAGCAGATTCTGTGTTTACTGCTATACTCACACTGTCTATGTCTCACTACAAAAAGAGATACCTATTTTTGATTTATCAGTGGCTTGCCCTCCATTATGGGTTGTGTCCACTAAATATTTATTTATTCAGATCTTAACCCACAATATCTCAGAATGTGACTTTATTTGGAAAAAGTATCTTTACAGAAGGAATCAAGTTAGAATGATGTCATTAGGGTGTACCATAATCCAGTTTAACTGCTGTTCCCCAAAGAAGAGGAAGTGTGGACATAGACACCCACACAAGGAAGATGATGTGAAGATGGGATGATATGAAGGGAAATGACTGTCTACAAGCCTAAGAGAGGGTCTTGGAAGAGTCTTTCCTTCAAATCAACCCTTGATCTCAGGTTCCTGTCCTACAGAACTATATAGTACATGTCCATTTGTTAAACCTGTTAAGTTTCTGGTGCTTTGCTACACCAGCCATAGCAAATGAATAAACCCGTTAAACTCACAAAATGAGCTAAATAAATAAATCCATCCATGAAGTATGATTTTCTTCTATTTTAAAACTTCTAGGCCAGGGATTTAGCTCAGTGGTTCTGGCACCTGCCTTGCAAGTGCAAAGGCCCAGGTTTGATTCTCGGTAACCTGAAACAACAATGCCAGGTATAGAGACTCACACCAACCAGCAATCAGAACCACATACCACAGTGCTGGGCATGGTGGCTCAGTCTGTAATCCCAGCAGTTGGAGGCAGAGGCAGGAGGATTGCTGTGAGTTCAAGGCTGAGCTCAGGGCCAGACTGAAGTACAAAAGCGAGACCCTGTCTCAAAAAAATAACCCTTCTAAAATAAAATAAGTATTAAAAAAAAATAAAATGAATATTACTTAAGCAATTCATCAACTGCCACAAATGATTACAAAGCAATAATGACAATTATTATCCATGATGAAATGTTTCAGTATATGGTTCCTTCCACTTGCTATAAACCCCAAACCTCACTCCAATCAATATCAGATAAATATTATAAGTGCAAGGGCCAGGAATTTAGCTCAGTGGTTCCAGTGCCTGCCTTGAAAGCCCAAGGATCCGGGTTCAATCCCAGTAACCATATACAACAATGCTGAGTGTGGAGACTCACACCCATCAGCAATCAGTACCACATACCACAGTGCCTGGCTGGTGGCTCACGCCTGTAACCCCACCACGCAAGAGGCAGAGGCAGGAGGATTGCTGTGAGTTCAAGGCTGGCCTGGGCTACATAGTGAGCTCAGGGCCAACTTGAACCACAAAGCAGGACCCTATTTCAAAAAAAAAAAACTATAAGTGCATAGTATAAATATATGACATTGGTATTTTATTAATAATATTTTATTAAGATGAACACCATGCACAAAACACTGGAGTTGAGCCCCACCAGTTAAAAAATTAAGGATGAGAACTGAGGAGTCCGTGAAATGCTGTTTTTGGACTCTCTACAGTCAAAAGCCTGGATACATTTAGACCTGAGCCAATTCCTCCTGATGATCAAGTTTCCCTCTGTTTCAGAAGAGAAGTTCACGTAGACTGGTGCAAATAAAGGCAAAAATATCCTGGACCAAAAGAATGAAGAAAGGTTGAATGAAGCGAGCAGGGGCTCTGCTTGCTTCCCTTCCTGGTAGTTAAACATGACCCAGTCCTTGACTTTTATAGCAAGAAGAAGAGTCAAAAGGAATTGGAAACAGCAGAAACTCGAGTACAAGAAAAGACCTTTTGAAACTAGGACAGAGGAGCAGGCAGAGTGAGTGGAATAAAGACATTCAGTGTTTCAACATTAGCCAAGGATCTGCTACTGAGAAGGGGCATCATTTCTCAGATGTCCTACCTTCGCTAGTCACTGGATGACAGGGACATTCTGTGCATCACCAATTCACGATCTACATTTTCCTGTCATCACACAGAAAATGTATCAGATGCTGACTGCCAGCTGATGCTGGGATTCACCCTTCTAAACAACTTAGCACTAAGGCCAGCCCACAAAATCATTTAAGATAAGAAGCTTGTCTACCTTATTCATTCTACCTTGTTGGCCTCTACTCTCAGGATCCTGTCTCCTTCCAAAGATTCCTCAATCCCAAATCTTTGGAAGTTATCCAAGGTGATGAGGCTGCTCCAACCCTTGTTCAGGAAAGACCAAAACCTGCAGCACTTATCTGTGGATGGAAGCCCAGCAAGTAAGCCATTCTGGCCCCTGCTCAGAAAACCCCTTCTCTCCCTCATTTTTTTACCAGTTATGAATGTGGATTCAGGTTCCTATTTCATAATTATAAAACTG
>PVIR01042609.1:0-12150 GCA_004026965.1 Petromus typicus | reverse complement strand
TTTACAGCTTAATCCTAACCTTCCCTCTTTGTAAATTTCAGATTTGATACAGTATCTGGAAAGTCCCACAGAAGCTCAGTCCAAGGGATTCCGGAGGAAGCACACGGGGCTACTGTGCCTCCGTGGATGGAACACTGGGCTGGGAGGGGCGGCTCAGGTCTTCAAGTCATACCCTATGCCTGAGATGAGTCTGCAGAAGAGGAAGGCGCCATATCCCTGCACGAAGGAGGACAGCGAGGCAAAGGAGGCGTTGACAGCCAGAGACATGCTGAGGACTCTCTTTCTTCCCAGCTTATCAGCCAGGCCGCCCAGGATGAAGGCCCCTGCCATCATTCCCAAGTAGACTATCAGCCCTGTGGGGAAGGGAGAGAGAAAGGGGGCAGGGAAAGAAGACAAGGCATTAGAGGCCGTATGACACTTAGAAAACCAGCTGCTCAATCTTTTCCTGTCCTAGAAACTATGTCACAGACATAAAAGAAATGGAATGTGACAAGACACTCACAGCAAATGAGCAGTGCTATTCAGATGTGGCTTTTTCCAAATGTTATTCCAAAAACAATAGCCACACTGGGTTTACATATGTGAACACATACCGACATAGATCAAAACTAGGATAGATATACCTTTCTCAAAGGTCATTCTTTTAAATGTAGAATCTATAGGCAAAGGAAATGCTATAATTTTACTTTTACACAAGAACAGTGTTCATACTAAAAATATCTTCCCATGAGGTGTGATGTTTGAACAAAGAATTTCCAAGGTAAAGTGTAGCAAGATGGATATAAGAAAGGTGGGACAGAAAAAAATGTTGCAGATGAAACACAGCAATTGTCAACGGCGCTGCTGTTTTGTTCGATGCTCATGAAGGGCAGTTTGCAACCAGTATAGCATAATTTGTATATGCGGTGAGATGAGTATGCAGTTTCATTCTTCTCTGTGTAGATAACCATTTATTGAAAAGATTGTCCTTCCCTCACTGTGTGCTCTTGACATCTCTGTCAAAGATAAATATCTGAATTTGTCTCTACTCTCAGTCTTCTGTTATTTGGGTCTATGTGTTTTTATTCCAGTACAATACTGTTTTGGGTACTGTAGTTTTGTAGACTATCTGAAATCAGGCAGTAAGATGCCAACAGCGTTGTTTTTTTAGCTAAGATTATTTTGACTGGTCCTTTGTGTGGCTTCTTACATATTTTAGAGTACCTTTTCAAAATGCCATTGAAATTTTGTTGGGGATTACACTACAGATCTTTTTAAAAACAGCATTAATTCTTCCAATTCAAAAATGCATATCTTTCCAATTATTTGTGCCTTCTCTTTCTTTCAGTAGTGTTTTACAGTTATTGGTGCACAGATTTTTCATTTCCTTGGATAAATTTGCTCTTAGGTTTTGTATACTATTGTAAACAATATTGTTTTCTTGATTTCTTTTTTCAGCTAGTCCACTGTTAGTATATATAAACCCCACTGATTTTTGTATGTTGGTTTCGTATTCTGCAAACTTACTGAATTTATCATTAGTTCTAACAGTTTGGGGTCCACGCTAGGGTTTTCTGTGCTGTATATAAGGTCATGCCATCTACAAACACAGTTTTATGTCTTCCTTTATGAATTGAATTCATTTTATTTCTTTTTCCTGCCTAAACCCTGTTTGGAAGAGTTTGAGAAATTCTGGCATCAATTCTTCAAACGTTTGATGGGATTCACAAGGGAAGGCATTATATCCTGGGTGGCTGTGTTGAGAGGTTTTCTTATTTCCAATCTTCTTATTCATTTCTGGTCTATACATATTTTTCTATTTCTTCATGATTCAGTCTTGACAGGTTGGATAATCCTATGAATTTATCTATTTTGAATTATTCATTCTCTTTGCATTTGGTGTTCATAGGGATTTCTTACTGTCTTTTGCACTTCTGTAGTGTCAACTGTTAGGAATCTTTTTTCATTTTGATTTTGTGTAAGTTTTTAGTAAGTAATTAAAAGTTCATCAGTTTTATTCATCATGAGCAAAAGGAACCAAACTTGATGCTTTAACTCTTACACGTTACTCCTCTTTATTACATGCTTGGTTATATTTCATTTTTTATTTATTATTAATTGATTTTATTGGTACATTTTATATACACATATGATCACAATAACTCTGTATCAGTTCCCATTTCCCTTGCTCATCTCCAGGCCTGCTTACTAAGTAGAAATGTTAAAATATGCTTCCCTAGGGGCCAGGGATTTAGCTCAGTGGTTCCAGTGCCTGTCTTGCAAGTGCAAAGGCCTGGGTTTGATCCCTGGTAACCACATACAATACTGGGCGTGGAGACTCATCCGAGCAGCAGCCAGTACCACATACCACAGTGCCAGGTGTGGTGGCTCACGCCTGTAATCCCAGCACTTGAGAGGCAGAGGCAGGAGGATTGCTGTGATGTGAGTTTGAGGTTGAGCTCAGGGCCAGCCTGAACTACAAAGTGAGACCCTGTCTCAAAAAAAAAAAAAAAATGCTTCCATAGAGGTGTTGTGTCTGATATTATTAGAAGGAAAAAATAAGCACAATTTGGGTAAATCTAACCCAGTGTGGGAAGGCTTCCAAGACAGACACCTGGGCTTTTCTTGAAGGACAAAAGAAACTTACTCAGATTTCCACAAGTGATAAGGTAGTACATGAAAGACAGTGGAAGACTCCATGTGCAAAGACAGGAAGTTAAAAGAGAAAAGCCTGACGTGCTTGGACAGCAACTAGTAAGGAGTATAGGGTGAGGAGAATAGCTCATCCAGAAGGATCTGATGAAGGATTCAATGTGTGTAATGGAGATAGAGAGAGAGAGAGAAAGAGAGAGAACCATGTGGTTGTGTGTGTGCATTTGTGGGTCCAGAAATCAAATAAGAAGAAGAAGGACAGAGAGACAAAGTAGTGGTTGAGAACCAATCTCCATACTTCTTTCCCTGATCCTACCCTGGAGAAAAACACTGGTACCTAGTGAAGGTTTATTTTTCTTTTACTTCAGTAAAAGTATCTTCAGTGCTTTTTGCAAAGTCAAAGCCACCATTCTAGATTCTATTTCTAGGCCTTGGCTTAGCCAGCAGCTCCCTGCCAGTCTCTGCAAATAAGAGGCACTAAAGGGAGGCTTCGAAGGTAGAGAAGGAGAAAAGGGTCTGTTCCAATGAATTTCACAGAACAATACATCTCCCTCTGGGCAGCAGCAATTGCGTCCTGTAATGGCAGCTGAAATCCTCGAAATGAGCTATCAATTCCAAAGCCCCCAGCTTTACCAGGTGAAGAATCTGAGCCCAAGAAAGCCAGTGGCTCCCTCAAAACCTGGACAAGACTGGGGACTTGCTGTCACTGCATCCTGGGCCTCCTGGTACTTTCACTACACACCATTCTGCCAAAGGCAACCGAGGTACCAAGAGAACAAGACGAGCTTCTCTAATGCTGCCTATGGCAATTGGGAAACGGAAGAACAGCAAAAAAATGAGCCTATCCACCAGGGGAGAGAAAAATGCAATCAATGATGCCCCTGAAATGACTGTACTATTAAACTCATTTAAAATATGTCTTTAGCAAAGAAATTAAGACAATAAATTTGGAAAATTAAAGTGCAATGGAGTTATAAAAACTAGCATGAAGCAGAGGAGGGACTAGTTAGAAATCTATCACCTTTCAGTTCCACTCAACCAGCTGTGTGGGTATTGAGGAAATATTCCCCAATATGCTGAGATTTTTAAGGATGTTAAACACTGAATAATACTAATGTATTCATCTTACAGAGTTTCTAGGATGACATAAGAGATGGATAGAAAGTATAGAACAGGTTGCCTGGCATGAAAACAAAAACACAATGAATAAAAGCTGCTCTTGTTGGTAGTAGAAGAAGAGCTCAGAATTGTCGATGTCCTGAGCAAGCTACAGGCTCAGAAACACAAAAAGAAGATGGTGTTACTTTAAGATCAAACCAACTACATATAAAGGAATCTGAGGAAAGATACTAGGAGAAGAAACTTATTTATAGTACCATGCCCTTTAAATAGACCTTTCTCCCTCCCTGCCGAAGAGGGAGCCAGGTTCTAATACAAAGCCTCGTTTGACTAAAATAGTTTGAAAGTTTTCTCTAGCAAGACTTCAAGGAAAAAAAAAAAACTTTTTCTAACTCTTGCATGTCTTAAATTCCCCGATTAAATGTCATTTCCTCAGAGCAGCAACTCTTGTGTTCCAAACCAAACTTTTTCTCTTTAGGGCCAAAGATGAAATATGTCACTTGTAAATAATTAATTTGTAGATCTCCTACAACCTCTGGCATATCTTTTCCTTCTTCTTTTTTAAACTTACAAAGCTGTATACCAAAATGTTTTTGATAGGAAGGATACATTATAATTTCTATAGCACAGGAGTATGGCTATAGTTTACAACAATTTATTTATTTTATAAAGTCCTAGAAGACTGGAACTTGAAACTTCCATATACAATGGTAAGACAAATGTTTAAGGAGATAGGAATGCTAATTATCCTGATTCATCCCCTGAGCATTGTATACATGTATCAGTTTATTACACCATAAGTACATAAAACCATGTTTCAACTGAAATTTTTAAAAGAAAAACATAACTCTTTAAAATGTGTAAAAATAAAATCAGGTCACAGAACCCTGAGCCATAGTTACAAAACATCATTAAAGCATATGATAAATGTTTCAATTTTTAAAATTTTATTACAATAAAAAACACACTGGCATTAATCCCCCTCACTTTGACCTATTTATCCATTGTTCTGGCCACTTTCCGGAAGTCTTCCTACCTGTCTGCACTGGCACTGTTGTGGCTGCCTCGATGTCCTGAATCATTTCAAAACACTTACTTTTCATGGCCTTTTTGACCATGGGGAAAAACCAGAAGTCTCACAAAGCCAGATCGAGTGAATAAAGTAGATGAGGACACAGTATAATGTTCTTATTCTACAGTAATTGCCATAAACATTCTGAGTCAACTCAGGGCACAGCGGCAGTCACAAAAACACAGAAAAGAAGATTTCCAGAACTGCTTCAGAAAGCGGCAAGAATGATGGCAGAAGTATATTCAAAGTGAGTAAACGATTCTGATGGTAATTCACGGCCATAAGTGTTTTACTATCACACAAGTTTTTATTTTTATCTAAACATTCACTGTTTTACGATCACACCTTAATACTGACTGCTGTTCCGAACAAAATCTGGTATTCCCCTGCTCATATTTCTGCAGCACCCTGACCCTGACCCTTCTCTTCACAGACATATCTCTATGTGTTTAGATATTTATACAATGCTTGTCAAACTGCTTCACCTGTGACTCCTGCACAAAAGAACAGCTCCCCTCTGTCGGACTAGGCTTCCTCGCTGTGTGTCGTTCACTTAGCACAGACTAAGCACACAGTAAGAGGTCCGTTAATTTGATCAATAACCAAATAACATAAAAATTTATATTTTCCAGAGAAAAATCTAAAAAGGCCCAAAGATTATATAAAAGGTAAATCTAAATCCATCTATTACCACACCATTCAAAGAGAGCGTGTTTTACTCCTGTATTTGCCTATGTATGGCGCTGTTCTGTAATGACATGGTTGAGAATATTCTACATCAGAAATTTCATAGTCTGCTTTCTCTATTCGATAAATAACTCAGCAAAGCACATCCTTGTTCAGAGATCTTTGTGTTCTGGGTATTTGCTCAGAATAGAGTCTTTAAAAAAATGGAATCACAAAGTCAAAAGAGATCAACAAGTCTTGTGGTTCCTGAGATACAATGTCAAATCTCCTTGCAGAGCCCCAGCACATGTCATGACCCTCTAGCCAGCTCGGGGTGATTTTCTTTTCATACAGATGTGTCACTTCCGCTCAGGCCCAGAACCACTGGGGAGAGAAGAGATGCAACAACAGACTTAGACTTTGCTGCTTCGTGCAACAAAGAGAAAGATGCCCTGCATTGATAACCATCACTGCTCAGCAATAAAGCAAGGACAGAGAAATCAGTTCTAGCTTTTTTTTTTTCCTGCTTGAATACAAAGAAATTAAATATATTAATTATCCTGGGAGGGTTCTGAGCTCCCGTTTCCTGCAACCATTCAAATATTTCCACCTGAGAATTTCTACCAAATAATTCTTGACAACTCTTTTCCATTTTTGGAAAGAAATTCCATTTCCTTGAAGGATAATATTTCCTTGGACTGGAACCTGAGATTCACAGACTGACAAGGTTACCATACATTGGAATCCCCTACAGAAGTCTCACTTCAGTGTCAAATCACAGAAGAACATCAAGATGTGGTCTACATACTCCACAAAGTCAGAATCAATTTATATAGCATATGGATGCCTGAAAAGTAAAATCTGTTTTAGGGTCTAAGTATTTTTTTAAGCATTTGGCACTAAAAATGTAGTTTGTCTGTACTGTGTTTTCTAGTAGAAACCAATCTGAAATCATCTATTAGAATTGTCCAGGTCTTTATATGTCCAATATACTCAAGTGAATGATCTTTGGAACTAAGACTTTTCCAGTCTATGTAATTGGAAACTCCTACCTAAAGGTCATATAAGATATTTAGCAATACATGTGGAGACGAGAAAGAAAAGAGAAACAGACATGTGAAATCTCTACTATAGATTGGATACTTTGCTAGGTAATGTACATATATAATAATGTGCATATATAATAATTTTAATATGTCATTCCAACCTTGTGAGGAAAGTATGCATTAATATCTTCATTTAACAGATGAGGAAACTAAACTTAAAATTTTTCCTCTAACTATTAAAATATTTAAGTTTCCAATATCTGATTGAAGCATGCAGGTTTGTATTTGGTTAAGTCATCAATGCCCCAAACCATGTCATAGACCATGAGAAAAGATTCATCAGTACTAATCAAGGAGATGAGACAGAGGTGAAATATCGGTCACACTAATTGTGTAACCTTCTCATTCACCTCTGGCCTGTTAGGTCAGGACAACCACAACACCGTAAAATAGCAGAACTACACTTCCTCAGTCTTCTGGGTGTGATCCACAAGCAATCCCTTCTGTAGACAGGTTAAAGACTCTGAGAGAAACAAGTCCCTTCCTTTAGATCTTTAAATAAGGGAGGGCTTCTTTCTCCAAGCATATTTAAGATACACAAAAGATACTGTCAGTCTGTCTGGAGAGTTCATCCTCCCAAGAGACAGATGATAAACCTCAAGCCAGAGCTAAGTAAGCCATGATCTGGAAGGAGACCACACGCAAGACCTCTGACTGTGTCTTTGCTGAGCACAGACAGGACACCAGAGAGATTTCTGACAGAGCTAACACCAGCTTTGGAGCAAAGGGTTGTCATCTCTTCCCATATTCTTTCTTTAAAAGTCATCCTGAAGATACTATGTGATTACTGAAATTGCCTGTTTTGCATATTACTTAGCAGAGATATCTTAGAAAGCAAAGTTTCCCTTTTGTTATCCAGACTAACTATAGGTAAGGCATGGTGAGAGAAGGTGTCACCTGGGCCAGGGGGCATGGGCATCTCTGATTGCTCCTCTGGGCACCGTGGCCAGCTCAGACATGATTATTACCCAATGGCACTCAGCAATGCTTCAGTCATTTCACTTAAGGCCAAGTGGTGGCTGCCACTGTGACCATTACAAAGGGTGGAACCATGTGTCAGCTGAGACGCAGGAACAATCCTGGAAGACACAGCCATGGAGTACACTCTAACCTCAAGGATGAGCCAAGGATAGATGATGAAAGGTCCAGAGAAGAAACCAAAGTGTTTACACTGAAATTTGCTAAGCCCTATTCTCCGCATATCAGTGACTCTGGGGCAGGGACAAGAGGACAAGTAAATCCTAATCTTTTGCTTTCAGAAAACCCATGATCTAGCATAAAGTAGGAAAATGGAGATGATGGTGTAAGATAAGGGCCAGAGAAGGGACACAGCAAAAACTCAGGCAAGCTAATGACTGGAAAGAGGCAGGAGCTAAGCTTGGTTATGTTTACACAAGCACACAGTTGTCAGGTGGAACGGGAGGAGGAGAAGGCCAGACAAGAATCACACCCAGGGTTCAGAAGGGGATGGGGTTGTTACTGGCAGGAGTCAGGCTCATGATCTGTGTCACATGAGTCCTTCCAGAACTTAGACCCTACTCTTATGATTTCAAAAAGAGCCCTAACTTGGGTTGCTAAATAAAATTCTCCTAGTCAAGCAATTACTTTCATTCACTATTTGAGAACCTGTGTACAGTTTCATTTGCATAGGTGTTAATAGTATATTAGGAAAGTGAACATTCATATTTCTTAAATGTAGCTCATGAATCAAATCTCTTCCTGTTTCACTCCTAAAACAGTTAATTTTCTTAATTTTCTAGTTTCTTTTTTTAATCAGGTATTGAGTGATCCCTGGTTATTAACATGTTATGTCTTTTCCTACCTCAGAGTCTTCACACCGATCTTTCCTCCTCCGACAATGTTCATTGTTCTGATCTTTGCGTGATGAACTCCTTCGCTTACTGAAACCCAAACTGTGAGATCCTTTCTTCAATCCTCAACAGACTTTCATCCAAGAAAAGGAAATAAAGTTAGGATGTCACTAGACTTCACATGAGTAACAATGGCTACTTGGGCGAGGGTGGCAGCAGCAGATGTGGTGTGAAGTGGTTGGATTCTGAACATACTTTGATGGCAACATAAGAAGAAAAATGGTATTTAATGCAGACTGAAGGAGCTCTCCGAGGGAGTGGGTGACAGTAAAGAAGAGACTCAAGAGCTAGGCACTGAAATGATTTCATATTTGTACCAACTCCACACAAGAAATGTGAACATTATAGACTCCAAACATGTACTAAAAAATGGAGATAGCGATCAAAGGATGGGATAAGGGGATGGGGAAGAAAAGGAATTAAGATATGTTATGTACATGTACCAACACCCCATGAGCAATGTAAACATTTTTGCTATGCATGTGTTTTAATAAGCTTAAATAAATAGATGCATGAGAGAGAGGGAGAGAGAGAGAGAGAGGAGAGGGGGAGAAAGAGAGAGAGATCAGGCACAGGAGACAGTGGAGCTCAGAAATCTATCCAAGAAACCATATCAAGAGAGAGTGGGGAGCAAGTGCTACAGTTGTTATGAACAGGTCACAACAGTGGACTGCTGAGACCTGACCATTATTAGGCTGAGCAGTGGAGGCCGCTAGTGATCTAGACAAGAACATGTTTTAAAGGGATGAGGACTAAACTATGTTCAGTGTGGGTTTGGATGAAACTGAGAAGAGAGGGGTTAGATTTAGAGGGTTTTACTGAAAAAAGGATAGAAAGATATAGGCAAAGTGAAGGCCAAAGAATCTACACTGTGTAATGTGTTGATAGGAATGAGTCCATAGAAAGAGGGAAATTTGACAGTAAGTGGATGGTGTACATTTAAAGTGATGTCCCAGGGAGGTGAGAGGGGAGGAAATCTAGTGTGTGAATGTAGGAGAGGCCTCCTGCAGGATCTTAGGAGTGAGATGGGAGCACAGGGGCAGTCAGGAAGACAGACAGAGTGAGAAGAGCTGAGGAAATTCTTTTGTGATCACTCTATTGCTCTCCATGAAAGAGGAACTGAGTTCATTAGCCTGAGATTCCAGCCAGGGATATGCTGCTGAGAAATGGCCACTACTAAACAAGGTATAAAACAGTCCTGGAGGAGTGGGAGCGGGAAGGGGCCACACCAAGAGCCCCTTGTGGTCCTTGATCTCAAATTTAATGAGGCCAGTGAGCAAAGCTTTGTGTTTCTTAGCATTCCATTCAGCCACAGGGCACAGGATAGATGGTTGAAGAGTCGACGCAGACCAGAGCTGGGAGGTAGAGCAAAGCCAGAGAAGCACAGGGGCTGGATGGTGTGTATGGGGAGTGACCACGATTGTGGGCCGTGAAACTGAACTCTGTGAAGAGTGGTGAGGACAGAAGGGAGAAAAAAGACAGGACTTAAAGGAGCTGGGAGGTCAGGATATTGGAAAGCAATTACTGAAATCACCAAGAATTATACAGGAAGTGTAGCTGGAGTGTGATAGTGAACCTGGAATGAAGTCCCTGAGGAATGAGACAGCATGACCAGAGTCAGGACAGGAAAGAAGGAGAATGTTCTAGAAATGCCCCAGAGAATCAGAAAGCAATAGTCTGGGAGTGGAAGAGGAACAGAGACCAGAAAAGCTAAGTAATATCCTTAGAGGAGAATGAGTTTCAGCTACAGAAAGTAGGTGAATGGCATTAGGAGACAAGCTCAAGGGAGAAAGGTTCGAGTGGGTGTGTAATGCTGTATGCAGACGTGTCTGGGAGACACAGGCCTCTTGCCGACTGATACATCCAGGAACAACGTTCCCAGTGAAATCAGGCCTGATTTGAGTGGCAAGGCTGGTAGTTTTATGGAAAAAATAAACGCTAGGGGTCCTATCAAGAGGACCTAGAACTCTGAATCTCCTTTCTTTCCTGCCAGTGGAGGAATGGATATCAGGGGGAGGAACTGGGGAGTGAGTTCCATCCTGGTTAGTGTCAATTTCTCCATTAAAGTGTCAGCTCCACGCGAGGAGGAACTTGCATGCAGGAAGTACAGCTTAGAGCTGTGTCATCAATCTTGTGACCTCACAGAAAAGGCAAAGAGAATCATCAGAGATATCAGGGTCATATCCTGACATGAGGGAGTCATTAAACCAGCCATGGAAGATAGAGGAATCATAATCAAGGAATAATAAATACGTGATGATTCAAAGTCACTCTTGCCAGTGGCCACATGTACACTGTGCACTCGCCAGTGTACCTCACAGAAAAGAAGTCAGGCAGATGAAACAGCACCTGACTGATGTATTTGGTCACTTGTAAAGACCAGAGACCAAAAAGCCTTGGTATAGTGGAAAGGGCTCGATGCTGTAACTGGGAGACCAGGTCTCAGAGCACATGATCTCGGACCAGGTCATCCCCTCCCTAATGCTTATTTTCCTGAAGTTGGAAGTAGAGGGTGGCTAGACGTTCTCCATCCTTTCACTTCTAGGATCCAAATATTGTAATTAATGCCTTAGATTCTGTTATCATATCTCCTTTCAAGGATAAGACTTTCTCTTCTAAGACCTAAGGAGAGAGAGCCAGAGAGGCCAAGGCAAGAGTGGGAGTCCTTTGGGCCCTTTTCTGCCTACCCTGGCAGAGATGAATGCATGCCTCTGAGTCAGCAGAAGCTCCTGCCATGAAATAGAAAATGTTCACTGTGCACATCTGAGCAGTCTAGCCGCCCACGTGGAGAGGAGGGGGACAGGCCTGTACCCTGGACTCCTGAGGCCTGCAGAAGGCTATTATATTCCCAACACCATCTCTCCACACTCTCCCTGCTCCTCCCCTGCTAATATGTGTGACTCTCAAGTTTCCTTCTCTGGAAACTAAATAGACCTTCTGCAAAGTGAAAAGCAGCTCAGGTGGGTTTGTGCCATTTAAGATATATAAAGATAGAGGGATTTTATACCCGCCAGCCTGCAATGGGCCTGGTTAGCTGTGCAGACATGAACTCCCCAGAGGACATAATCATTCTCTGCCCATGCGGTTGCTGCTAGAAGGACGCAGAGAGAGACCCTTTGTACCTTACTGCTGTGGTCTCCACACGATGACCCACTTCTCGTGCCTAACTCGAGAGGACAGCACTGTGGCTCCTCGGTTCTCTGGATGGCTTCACCTGGGCTGCCCTGGAGATTGGATGCCTCGAGATCACCCTGGACGCCTGCTGTTCCCTTGGACCTGATCCACCCAACCAGACCACCCTCTCCTCTCTAGAGCTGGGCTGTTGCCGATTCAGCACTCTGTTGGAGGCCAACAGCACATTTCACATAAAGAGTTGTCTAAGTTTACACCTAGAAAAGTTCCCAGGAAGGCAAAGGAAAAGCAATCAATTGAAGTCATATATACCAGTTTCAAATTCTAGATGTGTCAGATTTTGATAAGTTACTCTTTGAAAAGCCTACCTTCTCTCACCCCCCAAAAAGGTAAAAATACTACATACCTTGCAAGTTGTTATAAACATTGGAAATCTGATATGCAAAGTACCTAGTACAGAACAGATGCAGAGAGAGTATATCAAATTATAACTCTAGGCAATGCTGGTAGAATTATTATAATTTGCTCTTAAATTAGAAGAAAAGAAACAGAG